>PVKM010003264.1:0-58832 GCA_004027735.1 Carollia perspicillata
AGTGATTAATTGATTAAAGAGTAGATTTTAATTAAGCATTTAGGATGGTGTTCTTTTAAAATTATTTGTATTCTAATATTTGGTACTAAGAAAACATACTTTATACCATTTTAACCCTTAAAGTTTAAAACCTGTTCTACCCCCAAAATGTTGTTTTCAGAGCACCACAGAATAACTTCTTTGGCCAAAGGAAGCTGGTTGCTTGGGAACATCAATCAAACTGGCTATTTTAGAGTCAACTATGATTTAAGGAATTGGAGATTATTAATTGATCAATTAATCAGGAACCATGAGGTAAACTGGATTTACTCATCAAAGATCTGTTTTGATATGTGAATCTGCCATTTTAATCCTAAGTGATTCCATTTTTTCCTGGTTGACCTCATAGGTTCTCTCTGTCAGTAACCGAGCAGGCTTGATCGACGATGCCTTCAGCCTAGCCAGGTATGTCCTCCTGGGGATCTCCACAATAACACTCACATCCCAAACATCCTCTAGGTGCTAAATCATATGTATATTTTAAATAATATAATGTGGGACCCCAAAAAACCACTGGAATTAACTTTGGGAAGGCTGCCCCTTCTACTACAGGCTTCCCTTGTTAGGTGAGTGGTCTAGGAACACCTCAGGATCAGTGTACCGGCTGGCGTTGTTGTGAGAGGCTGCATTCTGCTTCAGTGACTTTTTTTTGAAGGCTCTTTCACTGCATTTGCCCATTTCATGTAGGTGATTTACGAATGTACCTGCCCACACCTCACTGAGTGTTCAGCAGTTTTTGACCAAAAACATCATGATCTCTGTGCCCCACCCTCCCAATTCACCTGATCTTGCCTGGAGAGACTTTCTGTTTGTTTCCCGGGATGAAAAAATTCCTCAAAGGGAAACATTTTGCCGATGTGAAAGAGGTGAAACGAAAAACAGCAGGAGCACTAAAAGGCATCAAAATCTACAAGTTCAAAAACTGTTTTGAGCAGTGGAAAAAATGTTTTGATAGGTGTATTGCATCAAATGGAGAGTACTTTGAAAATGACTGAAGTTTAAACATGTAAGAATAAACACACAATTTTTTCAATAAATAAAGTCCATTTTTTTGGCTCCCACCTCATAAATCTTTGAAAAACAATTTCTACCTCACATTCTTTGTGTTTGGAGATGAATTATAATAGTGTCCCAAACTCTTGATCAATAGTAGCCATAGGGTATTTTTGAGTCAGGAAAAGCTTGATCAATTTTCACTGAAAGTTCAATTTAACACTCTGGAGATTGATAATCTCTTCCCAATTTTATTAATGAACTCTACAAAATAACAGTTGTGCCATATTTGAGTTTTGACAGAAAATACCTTCAAGCTTCAGCAATTTTTTTGGAATATACTGGTATATCTTTTTATAATTTTTAAAATCTTAATTCATTATGGAAAACTTTTGCTTCATGATAGAAATCAATATTCAATAGGCTAAAGCTCTTTGGACAAAGTATATATCAATCTTGTAGTAGAAGTTATTAATGGTACTACTTGTAGTAACATTTATGTTATTTTCTTAATTAGATTTATCATGTTGAAATCAGTTATGCCTTTGAATAGTCATTAAATGCCACATTTTTTGTTGATTTTTAATATTCACATCAGTAAAATTCTTTCTAAATAATTTTGATTGTAAACACAAGCAATCTACTTAATTTTAAGGCTATTAAAATAAACTCACACCTTTTGCATTTCGTATTCAACTACAGTTTTAATTTTAGAAATCTGATACTACAAGCTACAAATTAGGTCTTGTGTAAGTTTTATTACTTGGTTTTCATGATTTACAACATTTTCTGCTATGATAATAGTTTGAAACCAGTTAACTATGTCCGTGCTGATACAAACATATAAGTTGTCATATAATAGCATTATTATATACATAGGGCCTGAAACTGCTTTTATAATTTGTATATATGATAAAATTTAATTTCTTTTCCATGCATTAACAATTTTATATCACACTCTGTTCTCATTCCAATTTGCTAAAAGTAATGGGCTTAAATATGGAAGGCTTAATAAATAGTTACAGCGATAGAAGCAAAAGTTCAGGGCCAGGTTACTGAGGTTTGTTTTTGTATAAATAGATAATATGTAATGTAAAACACATAAAATTTGGCAAAGAAGAAATTTTAATTGCTCTCAAAAAACAAAACAAAACTCTTACCTTTGCCTTTCTGTTATCACTAAAGAAGCCAAGAACCATTACTAGTATTTTCTCTTTCTTGATGAGTAATGCTGTATCAGTGCCTCTTTCTGACCCAGCATGCTGAGTTTCAAGTACAAATTGCCTCCTCGCTGAACGGCAAGGAAATTTCTAATGAAATTGTACCAGGTGAATGTAGTTGTTTAATGAGAACTGGGGTAAATGTGGGCGGTTCCATAGCATGGCATCATCTTATTGAGCAAAACACTTAGAAGTAATCGAGGTGAAGGGAGGCCTACTGACATAGTGATTGTGGAGATGGTTAAGATGTAGCTTTTGCTCTACAATAAGACATGAAGACATTGAAGAAAGTATAAGGTATGGTATGAAGAGAATATTTTGACACAGAAGTTTAGATATGCAATTAAGCTGGAAACAGAATGTATTTAATGTATCATTACCCTGAGAGAGAGATAGAGAGAGAGAGAGAGAGAGAGAGAGAAAGAGAGAAAGAGACAAAATGAGACTGGGAGCTAAAAAAGAACTAACATCACCAACTAATAATTATTAAGCCCTGATAAGTTTTCAGACACTGTTCTGTTTTACATATCATAATTTATGTAGTTCTCACAATTTTGTCCATGTGGTCTGGATTTAGAGCCTATGTGGTGTATCTATGTATCTATATCTGTCTATGTATATCACTGCTTATATATATTATGTATAATCAGTAATATTATTTATTTTAATAAAAGAGCCAGGCAAAAAGAGCCAGGCAATACGGTAAGACTGAAAGGATTTGAAACAGTAGTTTATATGCATCCTTATGGATTTGAAATGAGGGTAAAAAAGCCAGTAGGTAGTGATACCCTAAAGACAGAGGACAGTTGGAGATCAAAAGGAAGGGATCTTTTGACCCTTTTGCACTAAATGATAGAAGTCATTTTTAAATGGAATATTAATGTGGATAAATTATTTTTTTCAAAGATTAAATTCCTGTCGAGTAAGATAGTGGGTTGCTTTCAATGCTAACTGTGGAAGCCTTAAATGTTTGAAGTAAACAATTTCAATTTCCTTTATACAAATTAACCAGGAAAATATGCTAATCTCATTGAATATATATTAAAGTTTCTTTTATTGATCATAAGATAATTTTTCTATTAAATGCAAGTAAAGAAATACAAAATCAGATATGTTGAGGTGAGTGCCCTGCACTTACTTGGTTAACAGTTATTTATATTTCATTGTATTTTAGTAAATGCGGCATAGTTTTGCTACTAACTGGTATCAACCTTCTTTCAGTTTCTAGAAAACATCATGCTCTCTTTGGCTTCTGAGGTAACAAGTAGAAAATAGCAAATATCTATTAAAATATATATTCCAGGTATTGTACTAAGGCTTTTATGAATGGCCTTGTTCAATTTTCTTTGTATGCCCATGGAGTGGGTGTAATTACTATAGCCATTTTGCACCTGGGACATCGTAGTAAAGAGGGGTTTAGTGACTTAATTCAGGTGGGATAGTAGTGACTTAATTCAGGTGGGATAGCTTTTAAGTGAGGAGTGGGGCTTGCAATTCAGCCCCAACCAGTGGCACAACCTATGACCATAACTCAGAGTGACGTTGCCCTCCTTCATCCCACTTGTCTGTCAGGAATGTTAGTATTCACTTAAAAAAATTATTTCACTTGCATTCCCTTAACTGAAGCCTTACCTGTCCTTCCAGTAAGAGTAAGTCAACATCCTGAAGACCTCTGTTACAGCAGTTGTCACCTTGTAGCTCAAGCACGTACCTTTCTGGATTCCCAATGATTCCTGGATAATCTGAAGAACAGAGCTTTGTCTCATTCTTGTATTACTACTGCCTAGTTTAATCTTCGGTACAGGATTTTTGCCAATGTGTATTTGTTGCATAAGTTGATGATCAATTATTAGTTATTCAAACTATAAATGCTCACGCTAGTATTTTGTGCAATTAAATAAACATATTCTAGGTATTCTTTTCATGGTTGTTTTTAAATGATAAGCACCACAGGAGTGCATTCTATAATTGTACAACATTAAAACAAAAGAGAAATACAACGTGACAGTTTTCTTTTCCTCCACTTACCCTGTCAACACTTTACCCTCCTCAAGAGTAAAAATATTACTTACACTGTATCAATCTGGCAATTTTTTGTTTACATTTTCATACAGTTTATTTTTTTTACCTGAACAGAAATTCATTCTGTTATCCGATTCATTGATAAAAATAAGTCTGGGGAGGTTTATTCCATGGTTTCTGATTGTTGGTTATAGTAATCAAGACTGCAGTGAATACCCTTGACCTGTCTGTTGCTGCATGCATGTGTATTTTTATAGGATTGATTGCCCAAGTGGAATACTTGGTTCAAAGAGTTTAAATTTTTAGTAAATATTACATGTTATATACCAAAGACTGTTCCAGCTGAACCCTCTGTCAACCCTGCATGACAGGGTCCAATTCCCTAAAACTCACCTTGATACTGAAGAGTATAACTTTTACATTTTTGATAGTGTGGCAGCAAAAATAACTTTTTTTTGAAGTTGTTAGCTTGTGTATCCTTTATACATATACACTTTCTATATATGCATTGTCTAATTTTCTTTAACTTTAATACATTTATAACCAATTATGTCAATCCTACTTATTTAAAAGAACTCCCTTATTCTCAGATTTAAAATGATAGCTTTAACTTTATACCAATGCTCATGTTTCAGGGAATTGATGTGATTCTGTTTAATTGATCTCTGTTCTTTTAACCACTGGTGCCTTAGTTTTCCAATTAATTTAGCATTATGCTATGTTGTGGTTGATGAAATTTTCTCTTGTCCTTGTTTAAAATCTTGTACATAGTCTCTTAATATAATTTTAGAATTAGTTTCACAAAGCCCATTAAAAATCCTGCTATAATTATGACTAGATATGGTTTAGATTTATAAATAAATTTTTAAAGAAATAACGTCTTTTTATATGTGAACTTTCCAATTCCAAAACATTTTATTTCTTCCTATTTATCCAGGACTATCAGTCAAAGTCTTTGATTTTGTGCACATGGTTTGTGGTAATGTCACATGATTTCCTAATTTTTAAACATGATATATGTTTCTGTAGGAAATGGCACTGCTTCTGGGTGTACATGTTCTGATTTTCATTGCTGGCGTATGCAGGATCAATTAATTGACTGCCTTGCAAATTTCATTGTGTTTTGAATGGAACTTTGAAATTAGTGACTGAGATGCCTAGATTTTGTTGTTGGTTGGTATTCGTGTTTGTTTTTGTCTTTTGTTTTCATAAAGCATTGTTAGATTGGGAGACATAAAAATGAACAAAGTGCATTTTTTGTTTTCACTGAATTCATGGTCTAGTAGGAAAATACATTGTAGATGATGAACTATTGAATATGTTCAGTATAGAAGTACTATGAATAAAATATTATGAAGACATTAGGAAGAATTAACGCAGCTTAGGAAGATTATGGAGCACATGATATAGTAAATAGTATTAGAAGAATGAAAATTTACTATGGAAATCCACGAAAGGCTTAAAGGTAGGAGATTAAGAGTAGGAAAAAGTGTAAACTAGAGGAAAGCCTTTGCAGAACTATTGCAATAGTAACGCTCATGCTACAACTTGGGTAGAGAAGAGATTTGAGAAGTAATGGAATTCGCAGCCAGATGAGGTAAGAAATGTTATTGAAGTTATTAGCTTCATATGTGATTGAAACTGAAAATTTGGAAGATTTGCCAGAGGATGCATAATAACCACTGGATTTGTATATTTACAGCTATTAGCATTCTTCAAGTACAATTTTTAAAAGCTGTAAAAGTGTGCATCACTGGAATGTGGACCTATGTTGTATTTTGCTCAAAATACCTGAAAATTATTTGGAAAGTCTGTTCATATCCAAAGAAGTTTCAGAGATAAATGAGGATGATGGTGATCTCATCATCATCATTCTGGGCAGTTCATGTACTGACTTATTCATTTAGTCATCACTTTCCTGGAAAACTCAAGGATGCAGAACACATGCCCGTTTACTCCATTATTAGTATCATAACCTTCTTGTTTAGTCTGTGTAGCATATTTTCAGAAGTTCTATCATGGACTTTCCATTAAGAGACTAATCACTTCCAAAGCCTTCACAAGAGCAGATTATTACAACTTAGTTTGCAGACTTTGTTAAGGAATAAGATAGAAGTGATCTCTTTTAAAATATTAGTGTTTTATTAGCAAAAAGCACCAGGACCTATATCTTGAGATTGTGAATGTCACACTTAGACGTGCTCTATTATTAGTAAGCAGCATCATTAGTGCTTACTACATGTTTGATGAATGTATGTTAAAAAATTAATAAGTACATTTTTATCAACTTATTTCAGAGTCTATAAATCTGAGATACGTTAGGGAAACTGGAAACCCAGTATATGAACCAGTGATAATACAATGGCTCTAGAAGAAGTAAATAATGAGAACATCCCAAACCTACGCTTAAACATTATTTTCGTTTCTGAGCTCCGGTTTCAGGACTGATGGCGTCGTTAAAGCCACCTTAACAAACAGCGTTTGCAGACTGAGTCATGGTAATCAGCTCCTTCGGGGACTTCTTTCATCATGACTTTTACTAGAGTTTCTTCTGTTTCTTCCAGATGGCTCTCCTGCATTTTGCTTCAAGTTTCTCTTGCAAATCATGTGTTGATCATTTCTTCACTCATTGCAGAAAATAGTAATGTGAAGTGCCTGAAAAGCAACTCTGCTCCTTCAGCTTGGCTAGATGAGGAGCTGTTTTTCCTACTTTGATAGCTGGTTGTTTGAATGTGTAATGTGCTGAACTTGCATAGATGAACAGAAGAATGACTTAGAAACCTTTTGTGAGAAATAATCTTGGCAGCCTGGACGTTTGGTCCTGATTCTCCCACTCTGGCGTGGTGCTAATAGGACCACTGCATTCAGCGGAGCGTGGCAATGCAAAACCTGAGGAAAGATCCTGGGTACCTCTGATGCTGCCTGCAGCTTCATAAATTCTGATTTTATGAAGGATGTTTACTTCATTGATTCTTTCTTTAATTCCCACTTTTTTTTCTTTTTTAAACTACTACATATCTCAGCATAGACATTTTTGTTTCTAAGTTGTTTTTTATAGTGAAATCACAAAAGTTATTACTTTTTAAAAGATTTTATTTATTTATCTTTAGAGGGGAAAGGAAGGAGAGAGGTAGAGAAATATCAATGTATGGTTGCCTCCCATGCGTCCCCCGCTGGGAACTGGCCTGCAACCCAGGCATGTGCCCTGACTGGGAATCGAACCACGATCGTTTGGTTCAATGGCCCATGCTCAATCCACTGAGCTACGCCAGCCAGGGCCACAAAAGTTATTATTAATAATAGATTGAGACTACTGATTGAAATGCATTTTATATTGTAGTCACTGGCATGGAGAGAAGGATGATTCTTTAGCTGTATGTATTTGACTCATTTGAGAGAAGTATCTATATATGATTATGTTCTTATTTACCTTTTGTTAAATCACTCTAATATGTATGAGAAAGGATTATGATTAAATGTGAAATTCTGAGAGTGATAAAACTGTTTATTGCAAATAAGATTTATTGTTGGCTATCTGCTTCCAATCATCTGCCACTGACCGGGAGTCATTAAAATTAGCTTGTAGTTACCCTCCCAGCCTTTCTAACCAGTGCATATCTTTTCATGCTGTTAGCAGTGACTCAGAGCGAGTGTGTTCAGAGACTTTGTGGCCATCTCCCAAGATCACTCTGTTTCCCACATATCAGAGGCTGGGAACTCTAGTGACCTATTTGTCATCATCAGCTAATGATCCTCTTGAGAGATACAGAATGTTACCTTGAAGTCCTCCTCTGTTTTTGTACCTTTTTGCATGCAATTACTTAACAATTCATATTCAAAAGGCCTCTAAATTAGTCTTAGTTTATGTAATGCTTTGTCACAGAGTAACGTTAAAAATCATTTGAAAGCATTTTCAGGATTTTTTTCCTATGAAGAGCTGGAAGTCATCTGCTTTCTTCCTATGATGATAGCCCAGGAAAAGCCTAGCATGTATGCGTGAATTTTCAACTGCATGGTTCCTTCAGGCATACACTCGTTAGAGAGGGAGGCAACTTTGTTCCTTCAGGCTATATTTAGAATCTTTTGCGATTGCAGTTGCAGGTGTTGCCCTTGGGATGAGGATTTAGGAGGAGGTACGGTAGCAGGTGTTTTGAAGAGGCACAAGCCTCCTGAGGTACTCAGGGAAGCCTGTGGCTCCTGAGGACGGCAAACTTCTCTTAGACACTTTAAATTGTACTTCATTAAATCAAAAGCAAACTTGTAACCTTCCGGTGCCACCTTTGTGTTTCAGGTCCCTGGGTGAAAATGTTTTAATATTAATGTCTCATGTCTGAGAGTGCTAAGTAAAAAGCATAACAGGGATATTTTGACATTGTTCTGTAGAGTTGATCCTTATTCATAGCAAACAGCCTTCACTCTTGAGTTGCGAAAGTGTGGGTGCTTTTGTCCATTACTTGGGTTTACGTGAACCGTATTTTTAAAACAATAAGTAGTCTAAATTTCCAAATACAAATACAAATATGTTTGAATAAGTATATACATTTATGCTCTTTAGCATCTCACAATTGAAAAACAATTTTATAATTCATGTTATTAGTAGTGTCTGGTCATATTTGACACCAAACTGCGATTCTTTTGATTCTCTAATTGTTTTGGAACCTAAGCCTGAGATTTCATGAGAATTTGCTCTAGGATCTCTGAGCTTCCCAAGAATTGGAAATACTTGCCTGCTTACAAATAATTTAAATTATTTAGGCAGAGTGCCTCCCAAGTGCTCATATATACATCAACTTTACTTGAACAGATATTTGTAATATACTCTTTTAACATAAAGAGCTGAATAATTATCTTAGTGTTTCTCCTTTCATGGATATGAGTTGTCCCTTCGGCTGCTGGCTGGAGATCTTTGTATGTTCAGGGGCAGTGCTGCTCTGAGTCCAATCTGACAGACCTCTTACCTCAGAATTGCCTGAGATGTTTCATTAGAAACTGCATATTCTCAGGGCTGCCTGGAAGTCTGCATTCTATGCAGTACTTTGTGAGATCCTGACAATCACAATAACAAGAAAATTACTGCTTTTGAGGCTAAGAAGGTATTGATGGCCTCAGTTTACACAGGCGGGTACTTCTTTGACACTGAAAAGCCTGCCAGTTGGCACCTTTAACAATAGTAAGAATGGCTGTCTTTGGATCCCAGAGTCAGGATGTCAGAGAACCCCAAATACTATTTTTTATTCTTTTTCTTAAATATGTAGGCATTTCAGATATTTCGTCCGATACCTGTCAACATAAGTCATGATTCTGGTGTCTCAGAAATTTCCCCGAGCATGCAAAGGCACTGGAGGGTTCTGATGTCATTAGGGGCCACCTCTGCTTCCAAATGAGCGCACTGGCACAGCCGGCCACGCACATGCACATCCAATTCTAAGGCGTTCAGCAGTCTTGCTGGTGAAAGACATGACAGAATTTTCTTGCAAATTAATCTGGCATCTAAACTTGGAATAGTCTGCCAATCTATTGGCGATGCAAGTAGATAGGAACAGTGCAGCTACCTACTAAGCAAGTACTAACTGAGAGGAGAATGTTTAGGTTTTGTGATTACTCTATCATGTACTTTGAGGGAATCAGGAACTGAGAAAGACTAAGGGAAGAGAAGAGAAGTAAATAGATTCTTTCAGCAAGAAATAATTGATTGAATGATAACAAGACTTTTGTGGTAGACTTCCTGGAAAAATGAAATGAATCCTTCTGCCTCTTGGCTTATTAATATAAAAGTCTAATTTTCACACACACAGAGCACCTGCTTTCATTCGTATTATGATAAATTAAATTACAAAAATATTTAATATAGGAATATATAAACACATATTAATGCAGGTTTATGGTAACTACTTTCTGCTTTAACTTGTTCTAGAATGATGCTTTCCTATCTGAGAAGTGAGATTCGTGAGGCTTTTTGACAGTCTTCGTTTTAACAAACATGCTAATCAGCCGATGATAAAGTGAAGGACTGCTTGCATTTTTCTCCCAGAACTCATAAAATCTATTCTCGGCTTCAATAGTCATTTACCAAAGGTAGTCGTGTTACCTCAATAAGGAAATTAGACTACAGATAAAGGAAAATTAGTTTCTACTTGCCATAAAAATTTGAAAATTTCATTTCTGTATTTGAAGAGGCAGTAATTTGGGGGAGGGGGGAAAGGAAAGAAAATTTAGTTCCCAGATTTTGTGCCATGAAGGTGAGTGATTGATTCAAATTAACACACATTTTATTTGGCTTATGTAGCAAAATTTAAAGCCTTGATATATGATTTGAAATACATGATGTACTCCATTAATTTTTTGCAATTTGAACTATTCTGTGTGTAATGCTTCAAATGCCCTGATGTGGAGTGGAGTACGGGGAAGAGGCCTTCACTGTTTTAGATGTAAGAAAACATCAGATTAGGAAAACTCGAGTCTTTGCAGCGGTGCCGAAGCCTATTTAATGTTATTTAAAGATATGAATGCAGGCCCACTCAGAAGCTAAGAAGGGTTGTGCCCCCCGGAATCAGATCACATTTGAATGGCAGATCAGATTCTTCCTAATCCGGGAATAGCCTGGAGCGCAGTTGATTCTCACCTCGAAAGGAAGAGCTTGCCAGTTAGTTGCTCAGCTGCTTCACCTAATTAGGATCAGCATTAAACAGAAGTTCAATACCAAGTCTCCAGGTCACCAGGTGGTAGAGCTTAACAGAGGTGAAAAAAAAAGAGATTTGTAATAAGAAGAAAAAGTTAGTCTAGCAGTCTACGTGTGAAAGTGCTATATGTAGGTGCTAACTTACAAACACTCCAAATTAGTGGACAGTTTTGGGGAATGCTGTCAAAATGCCAAAATAGGAAGAACACCAGCTGAAAATCAGTAGGTTTTGCATTCCCTGTGTGCACTGTATCGGAAGTTAATTGTATAAGCGGAGGGCAAGATCATGAATTTTATCCATGCCATATAGAGGGAAATCTTACTTCTACTTTTTCAAATGATAGTGAAACTCAAATAATTACAGAAATATAGTTACTGTGCAAAACAATGAGGCCCCTCCCATCTACATTACTATACTTTTAAATATCTATCTTTGTAGAGTTTCTCAGGTTTTCTTTTCTTTTTTCTCTTTTTTAAAGATTGGATTTATTTATTTTTAGAAAGAGGGAAAGGGAGGGAGAAAGAGAGGGAGAGAAACATCAATGTGTGGCTGCCTCTTGAGCGCCCCCCACTGGGGACCTAGCTTGCAACCCAGTCATGTTCCCTGACTGGGAATGGAACTGGTGACCCTTCGGTTCACGGGCCTGTGCTCAATCCGCTGAGCCACACCCGCCAGGGCAGAGTTTCTCAGGTTTTCTATTTCCATTTTTAAAATGTTACTGCATTTTTTGAATTTTGACATTGAGAGACTCACTATTTTAGGGAGTGAAGCATTGAGAAATCTGTATAAAATTTGTTTTTCAATAAATGCAAAGCAATATTGTAGAGTATTTCAGTAAATGATATCTCCAGTGAGAATGTTAATGAGTTTGCTGACAGACTGATGACAGATGTGTGGACTGGAAGGTAGGTGCATAACAAAGAGCCATGAGACTTGTTTCATGTTATGATGAAATCATCTTATTTGGCCTCACATTGATTATTTTTAATTTCATATGAGAAAAGTCATATAGAATTTTAAAATTTGAGAATCATAGGCGAGGCTTAGTTAAAATAAATTCAATTAATTTTCTTAGTGAAAGGAAGATATTACTGATTTAAATATTTCCTGTGCATGAATTATATACTAAATAATCATCACATATAACAATAAAAGGTTGTAAGTGTTTGATGAAGAAATTTTCCAATAACCTTACTTAAGGATATGCCAAATTAAAAGTAAATTAGGAACATTTTTTTATTTGTTAGTCTGTATTTCATCATTATAAATGAACAGGAATTAGTCAGAAAATCTTTCAATATCACTTACTTGTTTTAAACAAGGGCAGACCCCAGAAAACCCAGAATTATTTTCTAGAAAAAGGGTGTCAAATTCATTTTCGCCAGGGGCCACATCAGCCTGGCGGTTGCCTTCAAAAGGCTGAATGTAATTTCGGGACTCTATAAATGTAAATACTCCTTAACTAGAGGCAAGGACCTCAGCGCTGCCACCAGGTAGAAGCAAGGTGCCGGCTGGATAAAACAAGGTGGAGGGCCGGATTCGGCTGGTCCCTTACAGTACAGGGCTCCCCCCCACCCCGCTACGTGAATGTTCTAGGAACCCAGCTGTATCCGTGTACCAGCTAGCATTGTGTGAGAGTCTGCATTTGGCTTCAGTGATTTTTTTTCAATGTGTTTGCCCACTTCGTGATGGGTGATTTACAAACCCAACTGCCCACACTGCGTTGAGTGTTCAGCAATCTTTGACCACAAACAGCACAACCCTATGCCCTACCCCTCATTAATCCAATCTCACCCAGAGTGACTTTTTTATTTTTATTACCCTGGGTGAAAAAAGTCCTCAAAGGGAAATGTTTTGCAATGTGGAGTAGGTAAAACAAAAAATGGCAGAAGCACTAAAAGGCATTAAAACTGACAAGTTCAAAAACTGTTTTAATCAGTGGAAAAAATGTCTCAGTAGCCATATTGCATCAAATGGAGAGTACTTTGAAGGTAACTGGAGTTTAAACATGTAAGAATAAGTACACAATTTTTTATAAATAAATTCTGAGTGTTTTTTGGTGCCCCTTGTATGTGGTGTCATCATCCAGTTAGTCAGTTTATACAATGTCTATACGCAGTATTGACCTTGTCATGTAAAGATACATGATATGGTAACATCTTTCACAAACAGGCAAAATGGATATAGTGAAAAGCCTAAGAAGCACTTCAAATGCTTCTGGTAGGTTGACTTTTTAGTTTTAATTTTTGATGCTTACTGGCAAGAATAATTCGCAAACAGAACATTCTGGAATACAATGTTAGTCAGCAATATTTTCCACTTATAACAGCTTTTTACATTTGAAACACACAAAGGTTAAGAATATGTATAGATAGGGATGGAAATGGTGACCCCACATGGCCTGTACCCAAAGTGACAGTTCATTTCTTAAACAAACATTTAATAGACATTACTGGGTACTAGGCAGTGTCACAGACACTAGAATGAATAGCAGTGAGTAAATGAGGAAAAGTGCCTGCGTATAGAGCTTACACTATAGTGGGGAGTGATTAAAGTCAGATTATCACACACACACATGCCACATGGCTATTCCTTTAGAGTAAATAAATACAAATTTAAAAAATGGGTATGTTTGGAAATAGGGCACAGAAAAGGAGTTTATTTTAAAAATGGTGGTCAGGAAAGCTCTCACTTTTCAGTTGGTTCACGAGTGGTGACCTAAAAGAAGTAAATAAGGGAGCCATCTGGAAGGAAAACATTCCAGACAGGGGAACAGCAAGCGCAAAGGCCCTGAGGTGGGGAGTATTTGGTATGTTCAAGGGGATGCAGACAGTAGGATGTGTCTCTAATGGAGGAAGGGGCATAATAGGAAGAGATAATTTTAGGCAAATAACAGAGTGCTGATCACATAAGGCCCTATACACTATTGTGAGAATTTGGGGTTTTATTCAGAGTGAGAGGGAAAGTCATTAGAAGGGTTTTGAATAGAAGAGTGATGTGATCAGACATGTGTTTAAAGGATCACTCTGGCTACTCTACTGAGAATACACTATGAGGGAACAAGTGTGGAAGCAGGAAGCCCAGTTAGAAGGGCAATTAAGACAGACTGTATTAAGAGAGAGACTGAGAACCACACTATGGCTATTTGCCTGGTGAAGAGCAAGAGATGCCCCAGAGTGCCCTCATAGCTTCCAGAGCGGCAGAGGTTTGCATGCCAGAGTTACAGAGTCATCTAGATATTTTCCTGGAAAGTGGTTACTCATTAAGCGGTAATAGCAAGAAAAAGATAGACATTTATATCTTTTAAGCATGTGGGCTTCTTCCAGTGTTAGTCTGTTAAGAGTAATGCTGCTGTGAACACTGGCATATACATCACTGTGTGGATATATGTTTTCCTTTCTCTTAGTAAATACCCAGGGGTGGACTTCATAGGTGGAATGATAAGATTACTTGACTAGACACTACCATGCTGTTTTACAAAGTGGCTGGATAACTTTGTACTCCAAGGAGCAACCTATGACAGTTCCGTTTGCTTTGCATCCTCGCCAACCACTTAGTATCGTCGGTCCTTTTAACATCAGCCCTTATACTTTGTAGAGTGTATCTTACTGTGATTGATTTAATTTTCACTTCTCCGAAGATCAATGATGTTGAGCATCTTTTTATGCACTCGTAATTTCTTCAAATATCCTGAGACAAGTCCATTAGGCAGGAACGTGTTTGCACATTTTTCTCCCAGTTTGTAATTTGGACTTTTGTTTTCTTCACTTGTCTTTCAGTTTTGAAAGTTTTAATCTTGATGAGATCCATTTTATTATTTCTTTTATAGATTGTGATTGTATATCCTGTTTAGGATGTCTATACTAAATATAATAGTACAAAGATTTTATTCTATGCTTTTGAGTAGAAGATTAATTTCATGGCTTTTATGTAAGTCTATGACCCATGCTTAGTTAACTTTTATGTATAATATAGGGTAAGAATTAAGGTTAATTGTTTCCATACAGACATCCACCATTTGGTTAAAACACTTATTTTTTCTATCAACTTACCTGGGCCTTTGTTAAAAATCAATTGACGGTATAAGTTGTGAATCTATTTTTTGGACTCTGCATACTGTTCCATTGATTCATATACTGTTTATCACTATGCGGATAGCACACTATCTTGATTACTGTAGCTTTATGGTGAGCTTATATAGGATTGTGTTTGTGATTCCTTTGAAAATACTAATCCATTTGGAGAGAACTGTCATCTTAATAATATCCATGTCTGTGACATCTCTCCACTTGTTTAGGTCTTTTTAAGTTTTCTTTTGCAATTCTTTGTAGTTCTACTGTATGAATCTTAAAGTCTTAAATAATTCCATTCCTGCATATTTTCTTTTTTATGTTATTATAAATGAAGTTGTTTTTTCAAACTTTATATTGGACTTGTTATATATGTGTGTTTACGTACATTTATCTATCGATGTATCTGTCTCAGGGGCTGACAAACTATGGCCCAGCAGCCAGCCACCTGCTTTTGTAAATGAGGTTTTGTTGAAAGACAGCCATGCCCACTTATTTCTATGTTGTATATTGTTTACAGCATTTTTTAATGCTACCAGGTCACAGTTGAATATTTTCAACAGGGATTGTATGGCCTACAAGCCTGAAATATTTACCATCTGGCTCTTTAATAAAAAGTATGCCACCTCTTTATATCTAGAAATACACTGGAAATTTTATATATATTTCACAAATATAAAAGAAATATTTATTGGCCTTTCGTGTAATGAACAACAGGTTTACATATACTGTTTATGAACCTTCTGCAAATTTATTTGAAGACTTCTTAAAAATTGATCTTTTCACATATTTGTGTTCTACCTTATATCCTACAACCTTGCTAAGTTCACTGTTATTCCTCACAGTTTTTAAATAGTTTCCTTAGGGTTTTCTACAGACATTGCAATGTCATCTGGAAATGACAATAGTTTTACTTCTTCCTTTCTAGTTTTTATTCATTTTATTTCCCTAGCTTAATAAAATAATTTGGAAACTATATTCTATTGTATGGGTATACAAACCATACATTTCATGCAATGGAATGTATGATGTTTTAAAAGTCTTACATGAATCATTTTTAAAAATATTTTTGTACACACAGTTTTTATTATTTATTGTTTGCTAAGATATATTTTTCATACCTTGATTATTAAGTTTGTCATCATACACATAGTTAAAATCATTGAAACAAACTGTCAAATGGCCATTAAAGAGGGGCAAATTTCTCTCACGAAGAAAATGAGAGTGTTTTTCAGCACAGCCCATTTTAAAATTCATGATATTAATTTCTTTTTATATTATTCTATTCCCTAGATCAAAATAAGTTTTAAAATAATTATTTGTTTAAAAAATAATTATTAAAAAATACAATTGCTCCCTCTTCTCTCATTTTTAGTTTAGAAAATTATAGTAGTTAAGATAGTTGACTCTAGAATTAAATATGAATATTCGTCCTAACTCCAACAGAAATGTAACCTTGAGCAAGTTACTTTTATTCTTAGTTTTCTAATTGCAAAATGTGGGTAAAAGAGTATCTACATCACAGTTTTACTTTAAATATTAAATGAGACAATGTAATTAGAACGTAAAGTGTGGCCTTGGGCCTGGGAAGTGCTTGGTCAATATTTCCTCTTATTATATGACATCCATGACAGAGCTGGTCATGGTCATGGCATTCAAGGGGCACATGCTATGGAGCTGAGATTTTTGGAGAAGAAAAGTAATTATTCAGGATATGCTCTCCCTGTTATCTTTAGTTTTACCACAGTTTAAGGCAAATTAATCAGAATTGATTTTACTGGACACGTATACCAATATACCCAAGTAAAAAAATGTATACCCAATTTTTGATCTGACTCCACTTTGATGAGATTGTTGACTCACTTCTCATCTTAATTTGTCATTGTTTACTATATACTCTGGTTAGTTTTCTTTTGATGGAAAATGTCATTGTAATCTAGAATAATCCTTCTAATATATAGTTTGTAATTTTTAAATATTAAGGTTGTGTTTTAACATTAAAATTAGAGTTTTGACAATTAAATGGATAAAGGAGGTAACAGATATCTCTGGATAAATGCAGCTTTATGATGTTGAGGGCAAGAAACCTCTTAAAAATGACATTCTCATACAAAAGAGTATTTTTCATCAAATAGTAATTGTTAGAAATACATGTATTTTATTTGTTAAATAAGTGTTTATAGGAATTTACAATAACGGTATATTAAACATGTGAACTATGAAGTTGAATAGAATATCTTCTAACGCCTTAGAATTTAGAGAGTATGTAATCTCACGATTACTAATGTAACATTTGGTCTAATGTAATACATTGGTCTAAAGTATTTCATGTTTATCTAATATAAATGTTGGGTGGCTTAAGAGCACAGATAAACAATGTTTTATGAGAGGGAGTCATTACTTCTGGATAGTGTGCAATCTTGTAGTGCTTCACGGAGGAGGTGGCAATTGGGAATTTAGGGTGGTCTTGGAAAACATTTGGGAGAAGGAAACAGGTAACATTACACAAATAATCTACCGAAACCTAAATCCAGAATTACCTGTAATAGATCTCAAGTATTTCAGCAGCGCATAGTATTTTAGGATAGTCTTCACAGAAATTTCTAAATAAAGCGACTGCAACAAGTACACTTAGTAGAGGAAGAAAGATATAAGGAAACCAGAATGAGAAAGTTAAAATGATAGTATTCTTATGAAATCTAAATTAGAACAAAAGAATGTCTTGCAATTATGAATGTCTGTTCTCAGTTTTGGATTAAGGAACATGCTCAGATTTCAAATTCCTGCATACATTGAGGATGTCCAAGTTTTGTCTTTACATAGTTGAATGACTTGCAAAATTAGAAAAGCCATTTAAAATTTTCCCTTGTTAACCAGTTTCACTTTCTGCGTGATCTAGTTTTAAACCATATTTATCTGAATTAAGTCACTAATGAGATAGCACTATAGGAAAGTAAAAATCTGTCACTCGAGAATTTAATGTGTCTAGTTATGCACTACTATATGGAAACTCGATGATGTGGAAAGACAGATGTTTCTTTTCATTAAGCCTCATTGAACTGAAGATCTTCTGGAGTTTCCTATTGTTGGCTCCATGCTCGGAATGTTACAGTGCATTCATTTCCTTTTTAACTATTAACAATTTTTTGGTTCTTTTAATATTGTATTTAGGAGTCATAGCACTTCACACTTTGATTAGGAAAAGAGAGGGGCTTATGTGTGTGTGCATGTGTAAGTGTGCTAAAATATAAGTTATATTAAATTTTAAATATATATTCTAAAATAGAAATTATATGTTAGGCTTCCTTCAAGCTACTGCTGGGCTATCTCTTCTGATCTACATGCCATAACTGAGGAGGCAAAAGGAGAGAAAAACTGTGATAATCTCTTCTCTTTTTGATATACAGTGTTCTTAAAAACACCATTTATGTTGGAAAGTTCCCAAGTGATATTTACTTTATTTCCCAAACAAAATTAAATATGATTAAACAACTCTTTCCACAGATGGATTGTGTAACATCAGGTAAAAAAAATTTACTGGTGTACACTTGGTAATTACCAGAGATTAACTTCAGTGACCATATAGCTATATTTAGTGGAATCAGTTTTGTCTTTACCCTCTTTGATTTTCAAATGTTCCATCTAAATTTCTAAAGTTTTTTTTTAATTTTAGAAAATACTGAAAAAGAACTTTCTTCATAAAGTACAAGGAGTAAATAAGACTGTCATCTCTTTTTTTTCTTTGTAATAAATGAAATGCGAATTTCTTTTGTTTTATATTCTTGGTTAGCAAACTGGGAACTGAAATTATACTTTCTGAAATGTTATCTTTTGAATACAAACCAAAGTCCCAACTCAAAGCCCAGTATTTCCAAGTGAAGCATAAATCTCTACATCAAGTGTGAAAACCTGTGAACTAATAAATTACCTGTCTCTCACATAACTGATTCTCAATGACGGGACGGAGATATGATAAAACCTGCCATTCAAGACAGGGAACATGGAAGATGTAGAAGCCATTGCGAAGGACTCTTTGGAATGAGCACAGCTTCTTCATTAAATTCTAATTTTGCTTTATGAGCCTAGCCTCCTGGTCAGATATTTTTTGTTGATGGGTTTTGTTTTGTTCTATTTTGTTTTTAATGTCCAGTGGATCTGCCCTTTGAGAGACCTGTCCTGTTTCATCACACTCCATGGACATGTATGAGATCAGTGTTGGCCATGTACCTTCCTTGGGTGACATTCAGCCTTGTCATCCCACTTCCCCGCCTGTAGAAGGTGGAGTTTCAAACCTTACACAGCCACACATTATTTCAGTCCAAGATTATAGCATCTTTGGTAGCATAATTCTCTTAAAAATTAGTAGCCCTCCTACTTTATTCCAGGCAATTCCTTTAGTTGGTATACACTCCTACAATTAGTTTAGAGATTGGTTCTCAGATTCTCTGTATTTCTTTAACGTATTGGATTATCTGAGTTCATCAGCCTTAAATAGGAAAACCAGACCCTTCGGCTCTTTCCCTGTTTTCGCTTTCTACTTGAAAAGAATTACTGTCAAGTAGACCTTCTCCAAGACTTCGAGTTGTTATCTTTAGTAAGTAGCCTCTGTGTCAAATTGCAGTTTCTCCATTCCAGCCAGACAGCAGGAGACAGAGCACGGAGAATCACACAGTAGGCGTTAACATGCCAGTCCAGAAAACACTTAGATCCCTTCTGTCCACTTTCCTTTGGGAGGAATCAGTTAGTTACATGGTGATACATAACTTTGAGGGAGTCAGGTAAATGAAATCTGGCTGTGTCCTCAGAATGAAAAAAGAAAGTGTTTCGGTCAAGAACAAGCTGAGTACTCCACAGATACCAATTGAATATGCTACTGGAAATACACAGTGCTGGTTTCAACACGATATTCTCAGGCTCCACATTAGCAGGACCATTCTCTGTTTGTTTATTCTTCTTTGACTTTTAAAGATGTTCAGTTGAAAGAACATCTGTGATGTCCTGCTTTCCCAACACTACCTGCCAATAAGAAAAGAGAGAAAAGAAAAATAAAGAAGGGCTGATAAATACAATGAATTATGGAACCACGTACAGAAAGGTACTGAAACAGATAAAAAGTATCTACAGATCCTGTATGGGACTCAGAAATCGACAGACAGTGGAGAGCACATCCCGGAAGGAACTGCCTTATTTAGAGTGACGGAGTCTGGGGGCACGATGGCTTGCATTGCTGAATCTTTCTCCACGTGCAAGAGTAGGAGACAAACGCAGGCCTGAAAGAGAAGATATGCAAACTCTGGGATTTTGCAGGAAGCCAGGGGCAGAAATCATAGGATGGGGAAGAAATATATATGGCAGTTGGCTTGGCAACCATTAATTGAGACAGCTGCAGAGGAACAATTAAATGCTAAATCACCATAACAATAACCTGCAGTACAAGGTTGAACTCTGAATCACGTGGCTCTCCAGCATCTTCTGAAATGGGACTGTGGGGCAGAAATATGCCCCTCGACAGATGGAACTGCAGATTTGTTTAGAACCAGGTCTGAAATAAAAACCCTGAATGTAAACTAATACTACTGGAACTTATTCTCCGTGATTTCTCTTTAGTCACAATCGATCAGTAACTACCTCTGCTGGATAAGACCATTCCCTTTAAATAGGAGTGATATTTAAACATAAAACATGCCAAAAGCTAGAACTATGGGAAAATACCATACTAAAGGTAATTAAGAATCATAATAACAACAGAACTATATAACATCAAGCAAAATTTAAACACACTCATCTATGTGATTTACAAAAAGAATTAAAACAAAGAAATGTGGTTTGTTTTGAGGCAAGAGTTTAAAGAAAGAATGCAAAAGAATAAAGAAGATAAGGCAACACAAAGAACAATCTGACAGTACAAAGTATGAAGCAAGCCGTATCAGAAGCAGTAAACATTTCATAGACCATGGAGGAAACCGAGTCAGGGACATGGAGATTAAGCTTGAGTCAGTAGCTGAGATGAATGAAATGGAAAAAACATGAAAATCATAATGTAAATAGGAGAGAGTCAGTGTGTTTGCGTGCACACTTAATATTTATGAAAAAGAAGAAAACAGATGAAAAAATTTAAAGACAAAGCAGGAGTAAAATTTTTTTACATTATTGATGAGAATGTGCAGCTTGAAAAGGCGACCTGTGTATTGGGGGAAAAACCCTCACACAGAGGGATTAACATTGAGAGCTATCCCGATGAATATCCCAGGCTTTAAAGATTAAACAAAGAAAGTTACCTACAAAGTGGAAAATTCAGGTAAACTCATACTCCTCTAACCCCCAAATATTTCAGTAGATAGGCAACAAAATCTTTATGCCATCAAATAATTCTTTGACTACAAAGAAGTAAGTCTTTGTAGTCAAATGAGTCTTGAATGAGCTTGCATATGGCATCAACAACAAGGAAAAGGAAGTGAAGATTATAAAATAGAAGGTAAATCTTTAAACAAAAAATGAACAAATAACATTAGAGGTAATTCAGCAAATGCAAATCCAGAGGGGACAAAAGAGTTGTTAGGAAGTGTAAATTTGCTGATTTCCTCATCAGAAGCTCAATGAATAAAGATTTAACTATGGATAAATGCATAGGAAAAAATCAGGTTAATTTAACATAATTGAGATGAAGTCCTTTTGAAAGAAAAGAGTATCAGTATGTTTTTTAGGAGTATTTTAATTACATGGAGTATCCCAATTATCTGACATTTTTCTAAAACTATAAATTTTTAAAAGATTTTATCATTTTGTTATATTTTTTCTGTTTCTGCTTTATAATGTTAAGTATGTGATTCTTGTGAAAATAACTTTTATACTAGTATTATATATTAAACAATAATGATAATGACCTTTACTACTTTTCCAGAATTTTTGTCTTATAAAAGTGATTCTCTTACCTGGAAGAAATTTCTAATTTTTACAATTTTGTATCATTTTCAACTCCAGTAATATTGTTTAAATACATGTGGTCATTTTTAGCAAAATATAAAACATTTTCAACTAACATGATTCCTGTAAAAAAAGGTATATTATATTTTTACACTTATATTTTAGAATAATATAATTATATATATTCTTGTTCTGAATTAACTAGCACATTTTTGTTATTTGTGTTTTCATTTGTACTTTAACTTAAAAAGTTACTTCCTTTAAGTGATAATTGAGGAGTAAGTTTTCAGACAATAAGAAATGGCTTAACTATAGGACTGTTATTAAAATGAATGATGTTATTATTAGAACACAGTATATTATTAATGCCCTATAATTATTAATCATCATTAGGCAGTTAAAACATCATTATCATTACTTTTTCTAAGTTTTATTTAAACATCATCAGCATTAAAGAAAATCAATGAAAGGGTAAGTAAGATCTTATATTTCTGAGCTGGGAATCCAGGATTAAACTGTTTTTTCTAAATAGCATATCCTCAGAATTTTGTGACACTGGAAGTCAAAGCTAAAATTGACAAGTATGAGAGCAGGGTAGCTATTAGAGGAAACTACTTCCCTCCCTAACCTGTCCCTGAAGGTTTTGTAAATTGTCTACAAGATAGTGTCCCAAAGGATAGAAATTATCTGCTGTTTTAATATGCATAGTTTTAACCTGATTTAACAAGGGTTTCAATGTATTTTTAATCCAATAATTTTGAAATTTTTTTCAAATAAATCTAAAACTCCTTGTAGGTACAAATTTTCAAATATTTTGATAGCATCATTTTGATGCCTCCATTTATATTCTCTATGGCTCAGCAAATTTGTTTAGCTTTGTCCTTTATTTCATCATTTATCACCCTTATGTGGGAGAGGAAAGTATCAAAAGTCTAACCAATATGCCTGCTTCCCCAAAGGTGAGTTCAGGTGGGCACGGCTATCTTTTCCAAAATACTAATTTTTTTAATGCAATGAATTATATAGTTGAAGTCCTTTTTGTATCTTTGGTAATAAAAAGTATTTTTACCTTCCATATTTTATCTGCAATAGTGTTGAGTGGCTTTTAACTTTAATTTGGAACAGAGAATAGTATTCTGAGTGTCAGGAAAATGCCACATTAAATCATAAAGCAGTAGATTAGATATTTCATTTCTCCATAAGATGAATATTTTACTAAGATTAGATGAGAAAATGCAGGACACCCACAGAAGGTGTGTCTCTCTATCCCTTTTCTGTCATTCACTATTGTTTCTTAGAATTGTTCCCTTATCATTACTAAAGGAAAAAAACTTTTTTCCCCCTCTGTGGTGCAATAGAAATGTGTAAACCCAAACAAACAAAACGTTGGTCACGTGTTGTACAATCTACATAAGACAGGTGATGGGATATTTCTCTAACTAAAGGCCAACTAAATCACCTCATTTTCATTGTTTTTATAGTGTTGACCAACGTGCTGCCAGCCTGGCTTCTTTCTTCTGATGTAAACACAGGATTCGGAATGACTTTGGAGGGTTGTGGTACTCCGGGATTTATGGGGCCTGTGTTTGTGGGATTCTCATCACCGTACAGCAACCCTGTCGTTTTTGTGACAGAGCCTGTTTGACTGGTTTTAGATTTATGATGGAAATAATTCAGAACAGAGCAGTAATTTTCCCTTGGCAATTACACTACCATTTGGTACTCTGTCCCTAAGGGAAAAATGAATGTGCTGGGATCTATCCATGAGTTTAGTAGCTCGGTGTAAGGAACAAATCAAGGTCAGAATACAAATGTGGAACACGTGTTTGCTGAATTCTAGTTCCGGTTCTTCAGCCTTTGGGTACTTCGCTCTTGTGCACACTTTTACAGTGTGTCAAATACTCTTCCGTTTCTTGTTTCTTAACCCTCACAATAACCCTGGGAGGCAACACCATGTCTTCCATTTTGTAAAGATAAAAACTGAGCCTGGAAATGTTGTTATTCAGCAAATATTTTTAAGCATATACAACATAAAGGCTTTATGATGCACACTGGGAACGTACAGGGTAATAAGACCCAAGCCCTGCTTCGTTTTTTAAACTATTTATTATGAAGAATTTCAAATACGTACAAAATCAGCAGAACTGTGTAATGAAGCCCCTGTATATGTTGCTGGGCATCAACAATTATTAACTCCTGGTCAGTCTTGTTTCATCCATGTCCCATCCGACCTTTTGGTACCATTTGATGGGAATTTCGTTAGGTTGATGAAGTAATTCATCAAAATAATTTTCACTGTGTATGTGTAATTTGATGACGTAATTAAACACGGTGATCTAAAATTAACATTTCCTCAGTAAAATCAAATATCCAGGAAGTATTCAAGTTTCCAGTTGTCTCGTAAATAAGCATATATTTAAAAGAGATTTTTTTTATTTGGAATCCAAATGATATTATAGTTCTGTGATTGGTTAGTATGTATTTTTGGTCTCTTATAAACTATTGATTTTCCCTTTCACCTTTCAAAAATTTCTTTCCAAAGTATTTGGCGAAGAATGATGTTGATTTCCCACAGTCTGGAGTTTGCTGACTGCATCCCCACTCTGCACTTTGATATGGTCTTCTGCTGTGTCACCTGTAAATTGGTAATCCTAGCTAGAGGCTTGAACCAAAACAAGTTTAAATTTTAAACAGTTTTACTGTACATGAACAAATAAAATAAATAGTTGTCTCTCTTTTTATGATATTCACAGCAATTGCTATTCAATGCTTAAATCTATTAATGCATCAGATACTGCAAAATGGTGATTCATTTATTCCTTTTTCGTTTGTAAGGCGATTAGTTGTTTGAAGAGAAACTTGTTCTCGTCTACTGTTTGGTGACCCAGTGATACAGTTTTTAAGGAAAGGCAGGATAAATACTTGATTATTTCCCTGTATTTTTCAGTTTCAAAAATAATGAGCCAGTTCTTTAGCATGTTTCATAGAGACCAATTACTTTGTTTTGTTCTATTTTCATTTAAGTATCATTCTGACCTATGAATTTAAGTATATTTAATTTTTAAATTCAAAATGTTCTAACTGGCCAGAAGCTTCTTCACGTTGGCTGCAGAGCCCAGAATAAATGGAATGCTATCACTCTGCTTTCGTTAGATTCCTTTTATCATTTTTTGGCAGCTCTTCTAAAACCTTTCAAACTGAGTTTTCATTCTCTTTTGTGTGGCCAGATTACATCTCAAATGTGTTTTTTTTTTTTAATTTGCAAAAGTGCATTTACTTTTTGGATTCTATCTTCCTATATTATCACTAACTTCTGTGTTAGCCTAAAATTTAGACCTTAGCTATACATTTAGAAAAGCACACAAGGAATTATAATGACCACATATGTGTAGCAATACTCCTGTGGATAAATTGGGGGGTGGGGTTGGCTTGGTAATGAGATTTCTTGTTGTGATTTTTAATCGAGGTAGATTGTCCAGGCCCAGTTACATGCAGAAAGCCCATGCTCTGTACATACGCCATTATTTGAGTGCTTCATTCTTTCCTTCTTAGTGTGAGTGTAGGATCTCCAAACCTTGGCCTATAGCCATCACCCTTCCCTCTTCTATAAGACCTTGAGATGACAAACATGTTTCGGTTGAGGCAATCCCTCTTTTTTAAATTAAAGATCATAATTTAATATGATAACTTCTCCCTCCTTTTTTACACCATATCCCAGTACTTTATCTATTGTTCTCTCTTGTGTCAACAATATTTCTAAAGCAAAGAGTTGCTATAATGCATGTTCTTCATGGTAGATGTATGGCGGCTAACTGGGATCAGTGCCTCCAGGCCAGAGTCTGGGCTAGGCTATTCCTTGAATTATGGGGATTAGACTGGGTACTGGATGAACCCAAGGAACTGGGGGCAGTGATGAAGAAAGTGGTTTTGATATAAAGTGGCCAAAAATGACCAACATCTAAAAGCTGTGTCTACAACGAATACACTAGGACCCCCATTCCCAAGTCACAGCCATGGACCAAAATGCTCCTCCTTCCTCATAAACTCTAGTATATTGTTTCCCTCATAAAGCCTCTACAGATTATTACCACTTGATAGCCCCCTGACTCCTCTCTTTGTATTTTTTTTTACTAGAGGATGGCAGAAGGAACACAAAATTACCTGTCAGGCTGTTTTGGACAGTGATAAGAATATTACAGACTTGGTGCGGAAGACTGGCTTGTATTAGCAGCACCACCCTTACTTGCTATGACCCTGGAGAGCCTAGGCAAACTTTTTGGGCCTATGTTTTGACCTGTGAAATGAGGATAGTAATATTTCTAACTTCAGAATATAGCCATAAGTCTTTGATAACATGATGCACGTGTGGAACGTGGCACAAGAACCGGCCCGCAGGGAGTACTGAACCAGTGTTGCCCCACAGTGACCGCCCGAGTTTCTTTGTCTGAGACCAGTTGCTGACTGATGAAGCCTGAAACCATGACCTCAGATTTGCCAAGAACCATAATATATTATAACTTTTAGCATAATAATTCTAATCAGGTATTCCATCCAAAGAAAACCATTCAGAACAGGTAAAGCATTATACACGAAGGTGTCCATAGTTTTGCTGTTTATGAATGTGAAGAATGTATTTACCCCGAATCAAAATATTCAACAATAGTGAAGTATATTTCTCTTCCCAAGAGAGTGTTGTTAGAACTAATCCAAAGATAATTGTGAGGAATTCATAATAATGTGAAAAATTATTATAAGTTAAATATAAAGGCTTGTGTACTGTATAATAAAATCTATACAAAATGCAAAGCTTTGACATAAATATTAGACAAGAGGAAATATGTCTGGTTATTTTCAAGTGGTTTGGTTTGAATGATGTTTTTCTCTTTTCTACTTTCCTATTATTCACACATTTTTCTAAAAAGCAGCCTGATAGGATGTTAGAAGCTCCACTGATTTATGGACCTTTAGATAAACGATTTGATATCCCAATGTCAGTGAACTCAAACTCTGCAAAATACTGCTGGATTTTTTTTTAATCCTTTTTATTCCCATGTGGCTCTGTAGAGCTCAGGAAAATTTTATGGCTGAGTAAGCAGAATTCCAAAAACAATGTTAAGTATTGTATTTTCCACGGAAATCATAAGCTATGTGGATAATTTTCCTCATGACCTTCCAGACTATTGTCTGTGTTTCAATTCTGGAATAACTCTGTTAATTAACCTTAAGTGGAACATACAACTTCCTACATATAAATTACGTAAAAATGTGTTCATTGCTTAAGTGATTTCTCAGTGACCTTCCCACATTATCTAATGCTGTTTATTAGTTACTGGGGAACAATAAATACTGCATGGATATGCTTTTGGAATATTTTTTGATACCCATACAAGAGACTTTTTAAAAAACAAATACCATTCATAGCCTTTGAAGAAAATCATTATGTCTGTTTTCCTGTCATCAGTTCCACTCACTACTGCATATGTTTCTCATAACCTTAATGTGTACATGGTTTCCCAGGATCACCTAGGAAATCATATTTCAGTGTCCTCTCATCTTGGGAAGGCCAGGTGGCCCATTGAGTTTACTCTTTACTGAAGCCATAATCCCCTGTTTAGAGCCTAAATCAGAGGATCATTTCCAGCTTAGAAACTTGTGGTGGCTTTTCATCACCAACAGAAGAACAAGCTGAAGCCCCCATCATTTAAGGTCTCTCATGATCTGGCAGTACCAGCCTCTTCTTCCCTGGCTCTCTTCGCTCCAACCACAAAGGCCTCTTTTGTTATCTCTCAGCATCTCAGATGCCTTCCTGTCTCAGGACCACTGAGCCCCCTGCTCCCCAGCCAATCAGAATTGCTGTCCCACCAGATTCACTCAACCTGTTACCCTCACGTCATGCAGGAGTCTTCACAGAGACCTTTTTTAAAACACCCTATTTCAGTAATTCCCCTATAATTATCTGCTTTCCCTAATATTGCTTACTTTCCCTTCATATCATCTGGGATGACATTATGTATTTCCTTGTGTATCAGGTTTAAGGTGATCAATGTTATGATAGTAACAGGCAAACAGATGTCAAAAGAAGGGAGAAAGAAAGCATGTAGCCCTAGTTCACGATGGTGTTTGGGAAGGCAGCCTTATGTGGTGGAACCAGGGGGAGCTTGCTTGTCAGTCCTAGCTTCGAAATTCAGTTCTGTCACTTGTTAGCCAAGTGAACTTGGCAAAGTGCTCATCTTCCATAAACTTAGGTCCTTTATGCAAAAAAAGAAATAATGGGCATCACAATACTGACCTTGAGGCTACTGAACTGAAACAAACTTACACCTTCTTTCTATTATACCATAACTTCCAATACACAGTAAACCTTCAGTATAAAATAGTTCATAATAGTGAAGCTGATAGTTTTCTAAAAAAGTAATTAGCTAACTTTGGCCATAAAGCTAACAACTTTTCTTTTTAGGGAAGATAGCTAACATCTATTAACTCTTCCAGTTAATGGTCAAAGGTGGATTCTGCTTCTTAACAATATTGTGTGCCCAGAGGACCCTGTGTTTAAATGGTGGCTGGTTTCCTGAGGAATTATGCTTGGAAATAAAAAAGCAGATGGAGAGGATAGGGTGGTCTTAGTGTTACTAGTAGGACTATAAAGGTAGCAAAACAATATTTCTGGTATTTTATTGTTAATTATTAAACATTTACTGAAAAAAGAGACCCCTCAGATCTCATAACCTACTCCTGTCAATTTACTGACTGGGAAAAGAGATTTCCAAGCCCTCCGTCAATTTCTTTAAATGCATGCTCTAAAAAACACTGGTGCTTCTAGGAGTGTAGAAAATAATTTGTTAATCATAGAAAAGAACAGAGATGTTTATATGATGTCTCTGTTTTCTCACTGGCCATAAAGCTATTTTATTTTGGTGTAGACTAGCTTATCTGAAACTACTGAATAGATAGCAGTGTCCTTCTTATCTTCTGTCATGTGGATAATTAGTAAATAAGATGAGCAAAAATATTATAAATGTCACTCTAATAGAATTTTTTATCCTGCTGGTATCTTTCAACCTTAGAAAATTATGGTTATGTTTATGTTGCAATATATTTGTAAGGTACTCTTGTTTTTAAGAACAGTTATGTTATTGCCATAATCTAGTTAAAGGAACATGTATTGAGTACTTATTTTGTAACTGATTCTGTATTAGGCTATTTGGATAAAAAGATGGGTAACACGTACTTTATTTCCTTAAAGTCCATGGAATGAGAAAGATTACATTATGATAAAATTATAGTTAATATCATGACACTTATTATGAATAGAGGCGCATCAAGGTGTTACATGATCCCAGAAAAGAGGTGCCTAAGTCAGTTTTGGGAGAAGGCTTCCTGGAAGAGACGGAGAAGGTCAAGGGGGCTATCAGAAATCTTTTTTTGTGCAACTTTTTACATTTCTAATTTTATGGGGGTCCTTTTCATCTCTTCAGATATCAGATCACTGATGCCTGAGTCATATCTTTATTTTCTCTAAGAATTGTTCAAATGGACTGTTGGTTGACAGAGATACACCCTCCCCCCACCGTTATTTCTCTTTTTATTCTCCGGTAGGACTAGTAGTGTTTCCAGTCTTCACCATAGTATCTTTCCATAAAGAGCACACACAAGTCTTTCAATAATGAGTAACACAGAATAATAATACAATAGTAAACCTTTTAGTTAAGCATTTAACATTGAAGATCTGTGACCTAAGGGACAGTTATGGTATCTTCTGTGTATATTGTGAACTAGGTACCAGGCTGCTTATTGGTTTTAAATGAATATTCAATTAATGATGACTGGAGTGTGATGCTCTGAAGAGTCTGAGGATTGTGGTTTTTATTTTTTCATAAGTTTCAAGCACTCAGAAACCAACTGATTTTAAAGAAAATTCATAGTAAAATAGGTTATTTGTATACAGGCCACCGATCTTGGCAGATTCAGGAGTTAATATTCACAGAAATTCAGAGGGTTTTAAAAATGATTTTATGATCTTAGGTGAAAACAAAACAGTTAAGATCAGATTAGCAACATCAGCTAATAGTGTCTTAGTTTAGCTTTCTTATAAAAATAATCTCTTACGTGGAGATATATTTTATTGCAGGCTTCAATAAATTGGAGAGAGAGGGGGATGTGATTGGGGGTTGAGGGAATGGGAGGAGTAACTGTATAGCTGTAGATGGGAATCTTTCATCTATTTTTCTAACTTTTCTCGTCTGACCCTCTTCCCCATTGTCTTTTCTCTGACTCCTACATCATTTTGTATGCCAACGCCACCCCAGCAGGGGAGAAAATGGACACTATCTACAACTTCTTCCTAAAATATTAATAAAACGCATTTTGTTATGCATGATATATTCTTTGAATTTTCTGTTTTCCTCCCTCTTTTGTTAGTGGCATTTCCCTGTGATGATGCAAATTTAGGGAAACTGCACTTCAATGCCAGGACCCTAAGTGTATTTCCTACTGGGCTGATTACTTTGTGCTAATGTAGTGTTCCACTCACTGGATTCCGCACACTTCCTCATAATTGATTGCATTATCAGCAGGAGTAATCACAGATATCATTACTAGCCAATTACACAAACACATATCTAAACTAGTAACTTGTTCAGCAAGATTATCTTCTACAAGTCTTAATTTTGTAATGAAGCTGATCATCCTCTTGCCCAATTGAGTGTAGCTACATATTTTGATCTTGTAAGCCAAATGCAAATACAGAGTCCTACAGAAGTAAGGCCTGCTTGAGTGTGGCTGGAGGAGTATAATATGGGTGTAATAATTTATAGTTTTAATTTGAACATTTCACCTAAAATGTCATGTAGTGTGTTTGCATGTGACACTGTTATGTTACAGAATTACATGCTTATGATTTTGTAATAAAAAGGGGCATTATTTGAGCCAGACCCTGTATATTGAATTATGTAGTAGGCAATTATCTATATATGTTTGTAACACTACAAAATGAGGGCAATTTGAGTGTCATCTGTTTCTTATCTGAAGACTGCACTGGAGAAGGTTAACTGCTTTAAAAAAATAGTCCCAAATTTGTAGTAGGATCAGACACAATAGAAATGTATATACTGGTTACACAACTAATTAGGTGTGAAAACTGGTACTTGGGCATGCAATCATCCAGAGACCCAGGGAGGTTTCTGACATATTCAATGTAAGACTTCCACACCTACCTGGAAGATTCATTTCATGGAAAAAGAACATGGAGGAGCTAATGAGAAATTTCTATGAGTTAACCCTGGCAGCCAGGAGCATTATATTCTATTGGCTAGATCTTAGTCCCACAACCACACCTAACAACCAAGGAAATGGGAATTTTGGTCTATCCTAAGAAGTAACGGAAAGCATGGATTTTGATGAGCAGTAAGCAATTTTTGCTGTGAGGACTCAAAACAGAACTTGCTCCCTGTCTCTACCTAATGAATATTTTACATGCCTTGACATTATTTGAAATTTCTATCAGGCTTACTTTACTTTTATTTTCTTTGCACTATATAGGGTCTTATAAAACCTAGATCTAAGCCCTGACTCTTAGACTTGTACATATTAAACAATTAAAGAGTGGGAAGTATAAAAATTATAAGCTATTTAAAAAAATTTTTTAATAAATTATGCCCATGTTGCTGTAATTATTTCTTAGCAGGTTAAATTATAGATAAATAGGTTAGAATAAAACATTTTTTTAAGTAAAATCAAATGTTTCTTAGTTCAACCCTCTTATTTCATAGGTAAGGAATGTAAGGCTTGAAGAGATTAATTTATTTGTCCAATTGTGTATGGAATGTTAGTGCTTTCAGCCTCTTTATCCATTTCAGTCCCTTTCTCAAGGAGAGTCTCTTTCTGTAACATTAGTTGTCATCTTTTTATTTGTAGGCATGTTGCCCACAAAGCACACATCATTGAATAATGTTCATCCATTTATAGAGATGAAAAATACAACAAATTGTAACTGACATAAGGCTAGTATGCTTAAATCTCTGAGAGAATACAGTATTTTTCTGATTTCTTAAAAAAATGGCTTCTAGATAAATCATTTTCAACTCTAAAGTTCTATCATCTATGGCTATATTTCTGATTTTCATAGATGTCATTAAAAAAACAAGTAGGTTTGGAAAATGCTTAAATTGTAAGGTAACATAGTTACAGTCAAGACTGTAAGATGCCACTTTAATTTCATCATCATTTTGAAAGTAATCAGTATTAAATATTATTACACAGAGCTACATGAAAAGTAGAAAGAATTCCAAAAGAACCAAAATTTTATTTCAGTAATCAATTATTTTCAATAACTTCTGACCTCTGAAGAGTTTTTAGAAGGACCATACCTAGAGTAGATTTTATTCAAGTTTTGCTATGTCTTCCTTTCTAAAGGAAAGGAATCGAACCATACATTTTGAAGGAATTGGACTTCCAGACAAGATGGAGGTGTAGGTAGATGTGCTTCACTTCCTTGCACAATCAAAAGAAGGATAACAACCAATTTAGAAACAAAACACAACCAGAACTGCCTGAAAATCAAACTGTGTGGAAGTCCGACAACCAAAGAGTTAAAGAAAAAAACACTCATCCAGACTGGTAGGAGGAGTGGAGATGGACAGCCAGGGCAGAGAAGTTGCAGGGCAAGGCAGTGGCTGGGGGATGAGAGGGGTCCCACATTCACATGTAGATAAACCAGGAAGAACAACTGGGGAGTGAGACAGACTGTGCAACTCAGAGCTCCAGTGCAGGGAAATAAAGCCTCAAAACCTCTGGCTATAAAAACCTGTGGGGATTGCAGCATCAGGAGAATCTGCCAGTCTCACAGAAGAGTCTATTGGGGAGGCCTATGGGGTGGGGTCCTAGAACATACATAAGCCCATATACCCAGGAATCGGCACCAGGGAAACACCTGAAAGGGAATAATTTGCTTATGGGAAACAAACTGAAAGTGGAAGTGAGAGCCGAGCAAGTGGCATTGTTCCCTCTCTGACCCCTCCCCCACATACAGTGCCACAGTGCAATGAAAAGAGTTGCCTGACCACTGAATACCTAGGGCTCTGCCCCTTACAATGTAACAGGTGTGCCAAGACAAAGAAATATGGTCCAAATGAAAGGACAGATCAGAGCTCCAGAAAAAGAACTAAGCAATGAGGTGACAGCCAACCTATCAGATGCAGAATTCAAAACACCGGTAATCAGGATACTCACAGAAATGATTGAGTGCAGCCACAAAATAACAGAAGAAAGGAAGTCTATACAAAATGAAATAAAAATATGCAATGAACCAAGAGTGAAAGAAGTAAATTGGGACTCAAATCAATGATTTGGAAGAGAAGGAAGAAATAAACATTCAACCAGAACAGAATAAAGACAGAAAAACTCAAAAAATTGAAGAGAGGCTTAGGAATCTCCAGGACAACTTTAAATGTTCCAACATTTGAGTCACAGGGGTGCCAGAAGGAGAAAGGGAAGACCAAGAAATTGAAAACTCATTTAAAAAATAATGAAGGAGAGCTTCCCTAATCTGTTGAAGGAAATAGACTTCCAGGAAATCCAGAAAGCCCAGAGTCCCACAGAAGTTAAACCCAAGGAAGCACACACCAAGACACATCATAATTACATTACCCAAGATCAAAGATAAAGAGAGAATCTTAAAAATAGACAAAGAGAAAAAGATACAGTTACCTACAAAGAAATTCCCATAAGACGATCCGCTAATTTCTCAAAAGAAATCTTATAGGCAAGAAGGAGATGGAAAGAAGTATTCCAAGTCATGAAAGGCAAGAATATATATCCAAGATTACTCTATCCAGCAAGTCTATTATCATTTAGAATGGAAGAGCAGATAAAGTACTTCCCAGATAAGATAAAGGAATTCATCATCACCAAGCCCTCATTATATGAAATGTTAAAGGGATTTATCTAAGAAAAAAAATCAAAACTATGAACAGTAAAATGACAACAAACTCACAACTATCAAAAATTGAACTTAAAAACCCAAAACAAAAAGCTAAGCAAACAACTAGAACAGGAACAGAATCACAGAAATGGAGATCACATGGAGGATTATCAGTGGGGAAGGTCAAGGGAAAGAATGAGGGAAAAGGTCCAGGGAATAAGAAGCATAATTTGTAGGTACAAAATAGACAGGGGGAGTTTAAGAATACTGTAGGAAATAGAGAATCCAAAAACCTTACATGTATGACCCATAGACATGAACTAAGTGTGGGGGAATGCTGGAGGGAATGGGGTATTTGGCATAGATGGATAAAGGGGAGAAAAAATGGGACAACTGTAATAGCATAATCAATAAAATATACTTTAAAAACGTGCATTTTGATATTTTTGTGTTCATGTAAATCTTTCTCTCTCCAATTCTGCATGATAAGGGGCATTGGCATTCTAAGTAGAAACTATATTTAAAAAGTGAGTAATTTTGTTTTTATAACACTGGATATTGCTTCTTTATACTCTGATGAATCTTGCTTTCTGCCTTTTATTTGCATAAGTAAAATCTTCATTTTTGCATCATTATGTACCTTTTTTGCATATAATTAACATTCACTTTTTTGACTGTGCAGAGCTGGCTATTTGCCTCAGAATATTCCCCTGGAGATTATCAGATACCTGTCTGAGGAGAAGGATTTTCTTCCTTGGCATGCTGCCAGCCGAGCTCTGTATCCTCTAGATAAATTACTGGACCGCATGGAGAAATACAATGTCTTCAATGTAAAAAGATATATTTTCTTCTTTCTATTTTTACGTCATAAAGTATTTTCTATCTATTCAACTGATCCTGAGTTACTTCAGTTCCTTCTAATTCACGTTATCATTTTTGTCCTGATTTTCTGTGCATCAGTGATGACAATTACTTGAAGGAGAGATTTAATACAAGCTACTTTTTTTTCTGGCCTAAAAGTGTCCATTAAGCTTACACACCTCAGAATTTAAAAACAAATATACATGGCACAATCTTAAAGTTCAAATTTACTTTCCAAGAGTTAAATGGCTCTATGCTCATGGAGGACTTAACCTGGGTAGAGGGATTGCAAAGATCTTAACAGAATGTAGACAGTTTCAGCAAAGGCTCTTAGTCATTATTTCTATCCGAAAGGACATAGTGAATTCAATTCACTTCCTTAATTAACAAGGATAAGATCAACATTGAGGCAAAAGCCCATTCATAATTGGGTCCAATGGGACACAAGGAAGCAAACAACAGATAATCCAAATAGACACGAAGACACGACAAACATTCTGAAGTGCTACCTGACTGGATTTCCTAAACTGGCAGCCTGGTAAACCAAAATCGCATTGCTGACACCACCTAATCTAATGTAATGATCATTTTGGATAAGATTAGGATTAAGTACTGCTAATGAGCTTTTGATCCCTGAATGTCTTATCACCAGTGAGGCTTTGCCCATGAGAATATATCTCTGTGCCTTCTATCAACTTTGAGCACTATTTATTTACACTTAGTTTCAAGAGTCTTTCGTATGTCTTACAAAATTATTCTGTTTCTTATGGCATTCTGGCTCTGCTAATGAACCTACACGTTTGGAATTACCATGACCAGATCTAATAAAAACCTGTTTATTGGAAGCATCTAATTATCTGATGGCCATCAGAATTGCTTCTTTTTATTTTATCCTAAACCTACATGAAAAACCTCCATTTTAACTTTTTAAATAGGAATAATCCTGGCTTGACTCTTAATTTTGTTACTTTTGTCTAAGCCCTTAAAACAGACATGCAGAGAAATGTGTCATTACAGTAATGGCATAATTTTTATATGCTGGACTTACTATATTTTTCTTTTCTCAATACAGAGACACTGCAATATTACACTTTTGTAAAAGTAAAATACATTTTTGTATATATTTGTACTTTAATATATCAGGTCTGACATCTCAATTTCAGGAAAAGTTAGGAACTGCTTTTACTGTAATTTCAGTGCTATCATTCTTGTGACAAAATTCAGGACCACATTAAATCGAAGAGAGTATACCTTACATTGCTACTTGATATTTAAATATGTTATTAACAGAATCGGTTATCAACTTTGAAGTACTTTCATTTTTTTAAGTGTATTCTGTGCATGTCAGATTGAACAATGCTAGGCTTTCATAATAAGTTGCATTAAACACGCTCTATTGATGTAAAATGCACAAATATTAGGTACACATGTTCGTAAACTTGACATACATTTGTATATATGTCTGCATGAGTGTCATCATCACCATTCCTCAGTTTCCTTGTTTTGCTGCAAAAATTGTCATTGAAAATAATAGTGCAAATTTCTTCATTGTTCAAGAAGAGTAGACCTCCACCCTTGCAATCATATTTTATCCTTATGTTCTATATTTGAAATACTAAATTGGATAAAATCAGCATGCCCAAAATTTTACTGATATTATAAAGTAGGTACATTTAGAAAATGTTTTCATTTCATTAGATAATTTTAGTTGTCATAATGGAGAGATTTGAAACTGACATTATCTTTATTTCCCCTACTCCCATTTAGGAATATATTTTAAAGCAAGTTGCAACAACGTACATCAAGCTTGGATGGCCAAAAAATAATTTTAATGGATCTCTTGTTCAAGCGTCTTACCAACATGAGTACTGTTTTATTTTAGTATTTGCTCCTTTTCCCCAGAACTGTTTTGTACAATAACATACTACTAGTAGCCCTGCGAGGTCAGCAGCGTGAGATGATCTTTCATTCACTTTGCCCCTTTCATTTCCCTTACCTGGGGGGACTGCTGATTGGGAGTATGGTTGCCGCCCCCTGGTACCAAGAGCAAAGGCATTTCCTTGCCATGTTTTAATGTAAGATCTGCCTTGATGGGCGAAGTTGAGATCTGAACTCATGCCCCACACTGTAGTACTGTTTCCAGAGCAGTCTTTTAGTCTTTTCTACTTTGTCTCTTACTTAGCAGAATAGGATTTCCATATCTGAGATCTATTTTCCTGCTAATTAGTTACTTATCTACTGTAGTGCAGTATAATGTAATGAGTTATGCTTTCTCCCTCAATATTAACACTGTTTTGTTTTCCCCCCCTGTTTATGGCACATAAGAGAGCTACGTCGAGAAGTGATAATGCTGGCCTGTAGTTTTGGCAACAAGCACTGTCACCAACAGGCCTCAACACTTATTTCCGACTGGATTTCCAGCAACAGGAACAGGTAAGTTGAACCAAATCCTGATTTCTTGATATGATGTAATACTGCTTTCAGATTCTCAGTGGATGCATTCTATTTATCACCTGCAGAAAATCAAGACAAGAAAAAAAATGCAAAAATTTGGATCGGGTGCACAGCTCACAAAGCAACAGCAGGAAAGCCTGATCTACTTATCTTTGCAAGGTTTTACTGAGCTTTGAAATAGCTCTCTAAAGTTAGGCCCTTATTCATCATATCTAAGTGTCAGTTTATTTTTATTTTGAGAGCTTAACTATCCCCTGAGAACAGAATAATTAAATGTAGGCCAAACTGTAAGGTTGTTTATAAAGGTTGTGGTATTTATTCATTCAACAACTGCAAGCATATGGTATAAACAAAGCAGTCTAATGTTAATATTAAAAACTGAAAACAGAAAGGTTATAAAAAAAGAAGTTTAGTCATTCAGTGACCCTTGACAAAGACCTTAAACTTATATCTTATCTTGGAATTTCATAGTACAGTATTTTAATACATCATGGGTATTACAATTATTTAATATAATTATTTTTATAGAAACACACTAAATGTCACTTGTTAATGTTAATGAAAAGAATATTCAACATAAAAAGATCAGAGATTAGTGATCTTCTTACTGCAGATTTTTAAACCTTCTTAGGTAGCTTTATATTTCCAAGGACCATTATTTTCCATTGCTTTTTGCACTTTGGGTAATTTATAATCAGTTCTCTCCAGTCTTTGGCCACTGTGTTAAGGTGAGTCTGATGAGAAAGGTGTTGAGCTAGGGGGCAATTAGTTCATATGACTCTTTTCCACGTGCCACAATGGGCTTGCACCTCATCGGAGAGCCTGAGATGACCCATGGGCCCCAGAGAAGGGAGTTCGCTCCAGGTGAACACAGAGAACCACAGAGAGTATTACATACTTGTGGAACAAGTTGATATGGTCTTGTTGAGCATCATTTAGATTTGTGCATCATATCTCTCTCCAGATCGAAAGGTAGCTATTCTACTTTAAAACTTTGTAAGGGAAACCTTTTACTGCATTACTTACTAATTTGTCATAATATCTCACCTTCTCTAGCATTTTCCTGTTTGCCCTTTAAGTTAATCATTTCTGGTCTTTTACTGAGCTAAGAAAAATATTTTATCATTGTCATCTCTCAATTGATCCAACATATGCTTGAAGACAGTTATTAAATCTGTGATCAGTCTAGAACTAAAGCCTCTTCATTTTAAAGCTTTTACTAATCGTTATTTTTATGCTAAGTCTTCTGAAAACTTAGACTTAAAAATGTTATAAAAAACTTTTTCTTATTTTTCCTCCTTTAATTCTATTATATATATTTAAGCTATGGAAACATAAGTACTTATCCAAAATCACTACATCCAAAATTTTATTAAGATATATAATCATATGTAAATATGAGAAAAAAAGGTGAAATGTATTGTTGAAAGATTGTGGTCTCTTCTTTCTTTCTTTCTTTCTTTCTTTCTTTCTTTCTTTCTTTCTTTCTTTCTTTCTTTCTTTCTTTCTTTCTTCTTTCCTTTCTTTCCTTTCTTTCCTTTCTTTCCTTTCCTTTCTTGACACAATCCTTGTCTGAGAGGTGATAACTGTTTTTTAACACACGAGGGTGAAAACCCAAGGAAGGGGGGGATTCCTGCCTTGGAGGAATCACATTCTTCCACAGAAAAGATGAGTCGGACTGTCAGCTGGACGAAGCCCGACTGAAAGCAAGGGCAGTGCGTGTGATGAATATGTAAAGTGAGTGCATGAGCATTCCCGGCCAAAGGAAAGTACGTGGATTGATATTTCACTTAAGTGTAGTAATTTTTGATTTTCTAATTTGAAGAATCCATCACTTCCATAATTCCTTATAAATGAAGTTCATTTATAAGGTGTCAGTTCATATTGGTTTTAATAACTCTGTCATTTATTTGTGGTAAAACAATTAAATTGAAGGCTAATAATTTAAGGTTCTTTTGTTATTTCCTTAGTCACCTTTATACCGTCCTGCTTTGCTTTCTTTCGTTACTAGACGAGTAAACATACTCAGTGACACTAACTCTGTGTTTACTGAGGTTTGCTCAGCCAGCTGTCTGACCTGCCACATCATGTACAAGTGACCTCCTGCTGCCAGGGTAAAGGATCCTCACTGAGCTACCTACGTGTGAAGATCGGAGGTTTAATTTGTATTTTTTGGATGACAGCTTAATAATAAAACAATAATGCAATCCTGTAGTTGGTGCTGGGTTTAACTTCCCTTTTTTTCTGAGATTAACTTTCTTGAGTCAAGAAATGGGACTGCAAGTTTTCTTTTTCTTTTCTATTTAACATTATTATTATTATTGTTATTATTTTAATCTTGAGAGTATATTTGTTAGAGCTGGGGACAGTGAAACAAAGAAGGACTTAGAATAGAAGAAGCAAGAGGAGAGAGTCTGGGCAGGGCTTCTTTGGCTCACTGGCAAGTCAGAGAAAAGGAGGTTTGGGGACAGGTTCAGGAGGTCAGCCCAGGACAGGCTGCTGCTGCCCAGTACACCCGTGGACTAGGCTGCTGCCCAGTACTCCTAGGGATCCTTAGAGTTTAGGAAATGCACTCCTGAGAGGGAGGAAAGGTGTGGGTATATTTCTGAGTGGGAGAGCACACCGAGTTTTCTTTGTAAATGTGCATGAAACAACAGACCAGTCAGTTTTGTCTGTTTGCTTGTTTTTAAGTTGAACCTTAAAAATTGTTAAAAAAAAAAACCCTCCAAGATAATGAAGTAACATACTTATAAAATATTTTTGGTACTGGCTGGTGTGGCTCAGTGGATTGAACGCAGGCCTGAGGGCTCTATTCAGGTCAAGGCACGTGCTTGGATTGCAGGCCAGGTCCCCAGTTGGGGGCGTACAAGAGGCAACCCAACCACGTGTCTCCCTCACATTGATGTTTTTCTCTCTGCCCCTTCCCTTCTCTCTGAAAATAAATCAATAAATGAATAAATAAATCTTAAAAAATATTTTGAGAGATGCTCTATTTTATTCTAATAAATCTAAAGGACTGTGAGTCATGGAAATAGCAGGGATTGCAAATCTTTGGGGTGCTGTAGCCTAATCTTGATCTACAGGGGATATAGGTTAAATCAGTGACATTGGGTTCAGAAAAATGGGGTGGATAGGAATGCTGATGCAGAGCATGGTAATGGAATTTAAAAAGTGTGATGAAAAGCTGGAGATGGTAGCAGCAGAGGGAAAAATTCAAGAAATACAGTGGATGATAAATGGAAAGAGTAGACATTCTGATCCCTGTTAAAATATTCAAATGCTGCAGTGCTTCTGATTGCAATGGTGAACTTACACATAAAAACAGGCTGAGCTACATTCAGGTCTTGTTAGGCTGTGAACTGGGGACTAAGTTCAGCAGACACTACATTTCAGAAAGGAGACAAATTGCTAAGCATTCAGTAGAGAACAATACAAAAGACAAAAAAGATCTTGATAACATGAGATACAGAAGGGGGTTGGAGACCTGAAAATTTTCACTCTAAAAGAAAAGACAGAAAGGATACTAGGCTTTTTGTCTGTGTAAAAATCATAATAAAAGTGACAGCTCTTAGTCACTTTTACTAGTTGGTGCAAATAAACAATAAGTAATTGGTCTAAGCTTCCCTGAGTAATATATAAGAAATATATCATTACTGCAGAAGAATTCTTATTTGAAAACCTCTGTATCAAAACACTGTTGAGATCATACAGTTATCTCTACCAAAATCACAATACGGCAATATGAGGTTTTCTTTGAATAAAATAATTTAACCTGAAGTTAAATGCATCCACACTCACACAGCCTCTTCATTTTGTGCTAATGTGTCATTTCCCAAATAATGTTAAACAGTACAATATAAGGTCTTAAGCCAATATGGATGAAGATCTAAAGTATTTAACTAAAAATTATTTAATATATAGTGATATCCATCCCCAAACAAATAAATTGAAAACTAGTATCATCATTCTACTTTAAAAATACCATCAAACAACAGAGTACTTGGTACATTGTGAGACATTGTAAATTGATATGCATTAGAAATTTATGTTGAAATTGGAAAAATTAATCAGTAGAGTAGCATCTCTGGAGCTTTGCCACATACATAACACATAAACCTCACCACTCATGCAATTAATTATATAATGTTACTAACCTTGTCTTTAATAATGATAATCATAATGAAAACTATATTTGTTGAGTGTTTATTACATTTCAGACATTGGGATACAGTGCTTTTAATGCATGATCTCAGTTTTTATTTTCATTTTTACAGAGGACAAATTCAAAAGTCACAAAGGTTATATCACTTGCCAAGAATCTATAACATTAGGTGGTGAATCTGGGCTTCCAATCCTCAGCCTGCCTGCCTTCTAACCCTTACTGCGGTGATTCTGTGCTCGTATGTCAAATGCCATGTATCATTAATATATGTTTGTTCAAAAAACAGCACAATTTTTCAAAAAGATTTTACTTATTTATTTTTAGAGAGAGGAGGAGAGGGAGAAAGAGAGGGAAAGAAACATCAATGTGTGGTTGCTTCTTGCACACCTCCAAATGGGGACCTGGCCCGTAACCCAGGCCTGTGCCCTAACTGGGAATTGAACTGGTGACCTTTTGTTTCGCAGGCCAGCACTCAATCCACTGAACCACACCAGCCAGGGTAAACCCACAGCTTTTTAAAAGACACCCAACAGAACTCAACTACTCCCTACAGTGAGTATAAGCAATAACTTTATGCAGGTTATACTACATGGCATTAGCTTATAGTTCTCAAATAGGATCATGCATGAGAATCATTGGGAGGACTTGTGGAACAGTTTGCTACGCTCAGCCCCTAGACTTCTGACTCAGGTGGTGGAATGGAGCCCAAGAGTTTATATTTATAACAAGTTCTGGGGTGACGCTGATGCTGCTGGTCTGAGGACAACAGTTTGGGAACCACTGGTGTGGGGAGAGGTTGCTGGCTTCAGAGTCAGAGTCACCAGTGATCAAATCACAGCTGTTGAACTAAATGACCTTAAGAAAAATCAGTTGGTTTCATCATCTGAAAAATGCTGATAATATTACCAATATCCTAAGTCATGAGGTAAATGAAAGAATGCCTATATAATACCTGGCTCTTATAAAAATCATAAAACAGTAATCATCTTTGGACTTATCTTCTAATTTTTTTGACCGCCCCTGTAACTGGGTGGTGTAAATTTTAAATAGGGAAATGAGGAACAGTGTAGAATAGAACAGTATAGAAGATTTATAAAACACCTTCAAGATCAGGACAGTCTCTATAAGTTGAGAATGTAAGGATGTAGCCTGTAACATAAAATATAAAGCAAAATGCTATCATAATGATTCTTGTTTGCAAGTAGGGAGACGTTCCTCCCCACCTGACCAGCTTTAAGAAATACTGCCTGTTAAGGCTTCCAAGTAGATGTTACTTATTCCTCTCTTTCCTTAATTAGCTGGTATTTACGGCACGGGTCTCTCCATCAGCCGTAGGTTATTTTATCTCCCAGTGTACGGAGCTCCAGTTAAGCTCCTCTCCTTTGTGTCTGCTCTCTGACCATTCAGGTTTGCTTTTCGTGCTGAGAACATAAAGGTGGAGGAGACACAAAGGGCTCTTCCCATCATGGTCCAGAAACATCCTGTGTTCTTCTCCTAAAACATAGATCCTAACTTATTGTCCATATTTCCAAGTTACTGTGGTCCAATCCCTCTGTTCTTTATACTGCTTTTTGTCTTCTTCGTACTGTATATTGGCCTACTACAGATCAATAGTATAAATAATAGCTTAAAGTTATACCAGCCAGACCTGGCGCTGTAGAGCTTGGTTACCAGCACAGGCATTTTCCAGACGAGTGAACACAGCAGGGAGTCTGCATGGCGTAATGGAAAGGACAGGGCTGTCCAAACCTCCAGTGAGGAATTAGGTTTGCTCCAAGTTTGTCATTCGACAGTTGTGGCTTTAGACAACTCAATTAACTCCTCTGAATCTCAACCTTGTTTCTAGAACAAGGACATCGCTGCAAATATTCTCTGCTTACATTAGCTCTAATGGTCCCAAAATTTCACACTCGCTGTGCATGAACATAAATCAAAAAATTTCCTCACATTTTGCCTGCTTTGGATTGTCTTTGGATTATACAGTTAGAGGGGTTATGTTCATTTATTCAGGTATTCAGTGAGTATGTATCGAGTAGCTGTGATGTATCCAGCCAAGTGCTGGACACTAAGAAGACAGCATCCCTTCTTCATTCAGTGCCAGCCCCTCTAACTTGCTTGGCATTAAGGATATGTGGTTCATGTCCTTACACACCCTAAAGATGAATGGCAGGGGCAGGGAGGAATGTTGGAGGGGAACAGGTGTTCAAAATAAGCACCTGTTTTGGACTCAGACTGTCCTATGGCGACTGGACCAGATCAGGGAGATCAGGGAACTAGCCTTGATAGCTGGTGGAGGAAACCAAGAGGAGTGGACATATTTGGGCATGACTGAGGAGGGAAGAGTGATAAGAGTTAATGATTGTTTAGATATAAAGGGGAAGAAAAAGGATGGCATCAATGAAAATTTACTAGAATAATCCAGTTGGGCTCAAACCTTTATGCATATGAATTGCTGAAATAACATTTCGAAGTTTAATTCTAAAACTCTCCATAAATAATTGCAAGGATTTAACTTTTAGCATATTGAAAATAGACATTTTTTTCAATAAAATTCTTTCAAAATCTCTAAGTGTATTCAATGGAATAAAAACAACATAGCTATTTTATACCCTCTATTTGTCATGTAAAATAGTCAGAAATTTTACAGTTTCCTTTTCTCTTTTCCTAAACTGTATTCTGATACATTATATTTTACTTAAAAATATTTTTTGGATCACTGTAATAAAAATATGCACAACATATTACAGACACACAAACATTTTTCATGTCATAATAAAATCCTGTTAAATTCTTTTCTAAATTGGGTTTTTACTACAATTGTTATTTGTATATAATTGATAAATATAAATACATTGAAAAACTTGAAGATCTAATTTTTTGTTGATTTTCTTTCTTTCCACTAAGAATCTTGTGTTTTGTTGAAAAAACTACATTGCAAACTTTGATGCATAATTTCCAAGTATTAAAATTATTAAAAATGAAAATAAACATTGAGATTGGCCTTTTTACAGTTAGCATATATTCACAGATAAATGTTACTCACTGCTGGAATGAGAAAAGTTTCACCCTCAATTCTATTTATATTTTTATGTTGAAGTACTGAGAAACTTTATACACAAAAATATTCAATGGGGATGGAAAGCATTTTGTTATAGCAATGTAACACAATTCTTCAAAATCTTTCCAAGTTTTGTGTCCAAAATCACGTACTGATCTATCACTAAATTTTTTAAATCATTACCTGACAACTTAATTAGTTTCTTCTTCATATTTTATGACTGCAGTGAGGTTTTAAAACTAGAAAACTAATTTTCTAGATATCGACACCAGTATTTAGAATTTTCTCTTTACTTGGTACTGTAGTGCAAGATACAAGATAAGTGAATGAGAAATATGCCTTCTCCTGGCAAGTGAGAGAAGGGTTTTTATGAAAAGAGAATTATCTATATAAGAGTTTAGAATGTGAGGCTTGATTGCCACATTACTACCCATGCCTTTAGGTGCTTCTTGAAAAGTCTTCCCTTACACCTCAAGGAGTAAACCTTGTTGGAAGACCACTGCACTAGGAATGGGAAAAAATGACAGGCAGAGGAGACTGTCTAGGAGAGGATTCAAGGCTAGTGACTGAGGAATCACAGCACTGAGTAGCTGGGTATAGTCTCGACATGAGCTGTGCCTTTGAATTGAACATTTACAGTGTATTCCAAAATTGTTTATTTCTTCTACCAATTATCACATATTTTCTCATTGATTATTAATCCTTTCCACTATAAATCCAAATAATTGTGTCTATGTATTTAAAGATATAGATACATCTATAGATATGGATATGTAAAAATGGTATATAATCTAAGAATTTATATCTGGAATTTATTTTTGTAGATGTCTCCAGGAAACTTACACAATTCCTAATTTTACTTTAACTCATTCTCCATTAAAGAATACAACCACTTGCATTCTGTTTTGCATTATAAAACAGGCAGTTTATATCTTAATTTCAAAATAGTTCTCCTGTTCAAATATTTTACTCAAAGCATTTATGAGGTTCATCAATATTGTCTTTATAAGTCATCTATCTCTTTACCTCCGACCAACACCTAGCATAGAACTTGCTGTCTTTTTTCTTTCAGAATATCATAAATCGTTTAATTATTAATTTTCAAAGAGTTCAGGGAGGCTGTATAAAGACTTTATATTCTCAGTGGATTCTGTTAAGTGATTTAAAACTGATTCACCTGTACTTTCAGTCGTTCACATTTGTACTTGCACGGGAGGTAAGACAGCATCCCAGGCTGTAATGTGTTTGTCTAGCTCTTCATTTCACACTGTGCACCATGGGGACATTGTTAACAGAGAACTTCATGCCCCCTGCGTGTGAATTCCACTGTAAATGCTCTTATCTCAGACCCATTGAGTTGAGAGGGAAAGGTACAGCTAATTACCTACTTGAGGGCACATATTTTTGTTTACTTATATGATATGCTCATGTTGCATCATAAGGATAATTACCTTCCTTCCACCACCTTTCTGTCCTGTGAATTTCATAGTTCAGCAGTTACGGCTGGCCGCCTTGTTATGACTTGTTGCCTGTGTAGCCCCAGCCTGGAGACTTCAAAAATGACTATATTTAAAACAAAGTGGCATGGGGACTTCTGGGATGAGTCACAATTAGCATCAAAGACGTCATCATTATTGACATTTTGTTATCACTTTATCCCTCTAGTTCTTTAAAGCTAAAAAAGAAAATGTTTTACAGTGCTACATTTCTCAGTGTGATGGACAAAGTGTCACAAGGTCAGGTTCCCTGTCCAGCTTTGGGTAATAGGATATCTGATTAATAGTCAATTTGTTTTTTTTAACTTCTAGCTCAGTTTCTAAAATAAAGTATTGTTGCTCATTTTCCCCTCATAGTAATAAGTCTATTTGATTTAGTTAAGTAGTATTCATTAAGATTCTTAGAGTACTTGATTCAGGCCCCAAATATGCCTTGAGTCTCCGCCACATCTCTGATATACTAAACTGCACCAGGTGGTGACACAATTGTGAGCAAAGGGAAATGGTTTCTGTTTTCCTGAAGTTCACAGTCCAACGGCAGACCGAGGCTAATCAGACATTGTGCTGTAAGATGGTAACTTTATTGAGACCCAGAAGGGAGATTTATCTGAAAAGGACAATTTGAGGCTGACATTCTTGCAGAGTGACAACTGATCTGTGGTCTACAGGAAAGTTGTGTGTTCGTGAGGCAAAGAGGGAAAGGAGATATTAATTGGAAAGAGCAGGGTAAAAGTGACCCTCCTCCTCCACATCGTTTCTCAGTATTAAAATCTTGCTACTGTCAAAAAGTTCAGCTGATTGGGAAGAATCTGTACGGACCCAAGAACTGGAAGTTTTATTTTGTTTAGTGAATCAGGTTTTTTTTTCCTTTCCTGAGAAGAGAAAAAGAATCCCAGTTAACTGGTTGTGATCCCTTGTTAAAGGTTTAGGGATTATCTCTTCTGAGATTGGAGTATGGTGCCAAGCAGAAATGTTTGGGAAAAGCTATGTAAAAGGAAGATGATATATGAAATGTAGTAAATGTGCTTGCTATCTGAATTAATTCTATTGTGAATTCCTTGACAAACTGGAAATCCTTTTCATAACCAGTAGTGACTACCTGAAAATATTTTTATTAGTAGAGTTCATATATTAAGATTACTTGTGGGGATGTAAAGTAGAGCCTAGGGAATATAGTGAATAATATTGTAATAACTATGTGTGGTGCAATGTGAGTGCTAGAATTATCTGGGGGATCTCTTCATGATTTGTATAGTTGTCTAACCATTATGTTCTACACCTGAAACAAATACAAAATACAAAATAAATAAAAGATTATTTAAGGAATGTCTACACCTCCATATGGAAGAGGACTTTATTATCTCTCTTCTCGCTATGCTCTGGAATCACACTGAAAGTACCAGTTTTCCTCGCCATATGGAGAATTCAATGCATGCTACTCAGGTCAGTCCATTACAAGACAAACATTTGACTGAATGTCCTACTTGAGAGACTAACTAATCTGACATATTTTTAATTTACTTCTGGTGTAGCAGGGACAGTAATTGCTTCAAAAGCTAATAGAACTCCAGTAAGTGCATATTTCTATTTATTTTTTATGGTCACATTTAGTTTGTAATGTAAATGCATTAATGGTTTTATATTCTAACTTAAAATGCAGAAATAATTACTATACACTTGTTTTTCTTTTCCCAACACATTTGACTTTTTCCCTGACATTTTACTTTTTTAAAAATTATATTGCTAGCCGTACAGAAAGGCAAATAGTCAAGAGTATTTTCTCAAGGTATTGTAATGTTTATAGAACTTTGCTTTTGAAGGTGACTTGATTCAATTTAAATTTTTTTCTTTTTCAGTATAATTGGCTTTTCTCCCTTTTCTGCCAATAATAATTTTTTAAACCATACTAGTATTGTTTGCCTAATATTATACCGATTTTAAGCATAACACTATTGAACATTTGTATCATCTATCAAGACATGTCTATTGATTATAGAATAGATGCATTTTATGCCCGTTTGTCCCAGTACAAGTAATAAGTGAATATAGGTTTTCCCAGGCAACCAGGGAGCAATGCTGATTAAACTTACAATAGTAGCCACAATTAATCAGTATGCCAGAACTGAAGCACCAACAAAAATATTGCTGTTTTCAAAACATTTTCACTTACAGATAGTAGATTATACTGATAAGTTCAGATTAATGGAGTATAAGATTTATCATAACTATGACCAACCACTATAAAGAAGAAATTACCTCCACATTTTCCCAAAATAATGTAAGCATTGCTATTAGCATTGAGATTCATTCAGCAACATCAATATTTCCTTTTTGTTTATTTTTCTTTCTTTTTAAAAAGATTTTATTTTTTTTAGTTTTAGAGAGAGGGGGAGGGAAGGAGAAAGAGAGGAAGAGTAACATCAATGTGTGGTTGCCTCTCATGCCATCCTTCCTGGGGACCTGGCCTGCAACCCAGGCATGTGCCCTGACTGGGAATCGAACTGGTAACCTTTTGGTTCGCAGACCCACCCTCAATCCACTGAGCCACACCAGCCAGGGGTATTTATTTTTCCACCTATGATTAATACTTAGGAGTGATTGTTTATATATAATTTCTATCTCAAAAGGAAAGTGAAAATAATTTGTCTTCTTTCTAATGCCCGTGTGATAACATTTACTTAACATTGTGAAAATGTTGATGAGAAATGTCCCATAAGCACCAAGTATTGTTTGTGATACATACAGGGGAGGGAAGAAGTAGGTTTACAGTTGCCCATGTGGAAAATGGTACAGGAATTAATAAATAATACAAGAATAGGCTGTTTTCAGTGCGCACATCTGTAACCCTACTTTTGCCCACCATGTGTGTACGTGTCCTAAAGCACCTGGAAGTGAGAAAGAACTGAAGACTTGTGATTTATTGGCCTAAACAGTATTTGTATTTCTCAGTTCTATCATCTCCCAGTGAAAAAATATGCCTTTTAAAGATTATTTGAAACTTTTCATCCACTCTTACCTTTTCCCTTTTGACCAAAACCCAGATCGGTCTATTTTTCAAAATTTCCTTTTCCCTTATATAACAAGACTAGATTCTTAAAATTTTATTAATTATCAAATTAAATGATCATATTAAATTTTATCTACCCCTTTCCATTGACAAATATGTATGAGTTTCCCTGCTTTTATATGGGGGGCAGGGATGCGGTGGTCAAATTATGTTTCAGTGAAGCCATAGAAACACCTAGGATTTGATATGAGTAAGAGCACTCCTCTATTTTTAAAAAGCACAGCTTTTTTCTTGTGTAGTGAACCTATCAGTTAAACCTATGAAACCCCGAAGACCTGCAGGTTGATTAATGTACAGGCACCAGCACACACACAAACACAAACACATACCTAAAGGGTAAAGTTTACTTTGGACAAAGTAAAATCTATTTTTAGTTGGAAACCTTTCAAGTGAAAATTACATTACTTAATACCTACTCATGAAAGCAAAGTGGTTATACCTAAAATAATTAAACAAATTGTTATACTTAATTCTTCCCGGGCTGGAGAATCAGCCTTGTTAATCTCATGAATCTTTTTTTAAAAATTATTGAATGTATTAGTGTAACATTGGTTAATTAAATTATATAGGTTTCAGGTGTGTAATTCTATAATTATAGAATTTACAATATACACCATTTGCATACTGTACTGTGTGTTCACCACCCAAAGTCAAGTTTCCTTCCACCACCATTTATTCACCTTTTACCCTCTTCTACTCCCCCCCCCCCCACTGCCCTTTCCTTCTGGCAATCATTATATTTTTGTCTATGTCTATCAGCTTTTATTTTTGCTTAATTCTTTCACCATTTTTATCCAGCCCCCCATACCCATCCCTTCTAACAGCCATCAATCTGTTTTCTGTATCTGTGAGTCTATATATTTTGTTCATTTTGTTAATTAGATTCCATATATAAGTAAGTTCATATGTTTTTCTCTGGCTGGCTTATTTCACTTAGCATAATACTCTCCAGATCCATCCATGCTGTCACAAAAGGTAAGACTTCCTTGCTTTTTATTGCCAAGTAGTATTCCATTGTGTAAATGTACCAGAGCTTTTTTATCCAGTCATCTACTGGTGGGTACTTGGGCTGCTGCTAATTCTTGGCCACTGTAAATAATGCTGCAATGGTTGTAGGGGTGCCTATATTCTTTTAAATCATTGTTTTAGGTTTCTTTTTTTTTTAATATTTATTTATTTATTTTTTAGAGAGAGGGGAAGGGAAGGAGAGAGAGTGGGAGAGAAACATCAATGTATCCCCTACTGGGGACCTGGCCTGCAAACCAGGCATGTGCCCTGACTGGGAATCGAACCGGCAACACTTTGCTTTACAGGCCCGCGCTCAATCCACTGAGCTATACCAGCCAGGGCTAGGTTTCTTCAGATATATTCCCACAAGTGGATTCACTGAGTCATAAGGCCATTTCATTTTTAATTTTTTGATGAAACTCCATACTGTTTTCCACATTGTCTGCACCAGTCTGCATTCCCACCAGCAGTACAAAAGGGTTCCCCATTCTCCACATCCTCTCTAGCACTTATTGTTTGTTGATAACAATTCTGACAGGTGTAAGGTGATACCTCATTGCAGTATTAATTTGCATTTTTCTGATGATTAATGAAATTGAGCACCTTTCCATATGTCTATTAGCCATCTGTATGTCCTCTTTGGAGAAGTGTTTACTCAGGTCCTTTACCCATTTTTTATTGTATTGTTTGTTTGTTTTTGGTATTGAGTTGTATGAGTTCTTCATGAATTTTGGATATTAACTCCTTATCAGTGTGTCATTGCTTGAATATTGTCTCCCATTCAGTAGATTATCTTTTTATTTTGTTGATAGTTTCCTTTGCTCTGCAAAAACTTTTTAGTTTGATATAGTCCCATTTGCTTATTTTTTCTTTTGTTTCTCTTACCTGAGGAGACATATCAGAACAAATATTGCTACAAAGAATGTCCAAGATTTTAATGTCTATGTTTTCTTTTAAGATTTCTATGGTTTTGAGTCTTACATTTAAGTCTTTCATCTATTTCAAGTTTATTCCTGTGTGAAGTAAGAAGGTGGTCTAACTCCATTTTTTTTGCATGTATCTGTTCAATTTTCTCAACACCATTTACTGAATAGACTATCTCAGATAGTCTATTCAAGAACATTATATATTCTTGCATCTTTTGTCAAATATTAATTGACTATAAAGGCATGGGTTTATTTCTGAGATCTTCATATGTCTGTTTTCATACCAGAACCATGCTGGTTTAATTACTATAGCTTTATAGTATAGTTGGTATAGTTAGTGTGATTCTTCTACCTTTGTTCTACTTACTCAAGATTGCTGTGGCTATTCTGGGTCTTATGTGGTTCCATATACATTTTTTTCAATATTTGTTCTTGTTCTGTGAAATATGGCATTGATATCTTGATAGGAATTTATTGAATTTATAGTTTGCTTTGGGTAGTACAGACATTTTAAAAGTTTTAATTCTTTCTACCCATGAACACAGCATATGCTTCCACTTATTTGTATCTCCTATTTTTTTCAGGGTCTTCTGTTTTCTGAATATAGGTCTTTTATATCCTTGATTAAATTTATTCCAAGATATTGTATTGTATTGTATTGTAGTGTAGTGTAGTGTAGTGTATTTTTTATGTAGTTGTAAATGTAATTGCTTTCTTGGTTTCCCTATATGACAGTTTATTAGTGGTGTATAAAAATGCAACTGATATATTTTTAGAGATTTTATTTATTTATTTTAGACAGAGAGAAGGGAGGGAGAAAGGGAGAGAGAGAAGCATCAGTGTGTGGTTGCTTCTCAAGAGACCCCCTACTGGGGACCTGGCCTGCAACCCAGGCATGTGCCCTGACTGGAGTCAAACCAGTGACCCTTTGGTTCGCAGGCCATGCAATCTACAGAGCCATGCTAGCCAGGGCTCAACTGATTTTTTGATACATATTTTGTATCCTGCTACCTTAGTGAATTCATTTATCAAACCTAGTAGTTTTATTTTTGTGTTTTTAGGTGGGATCTTTGATATTCTCTACATACAGTATCATGTCATCTATGAATGATGATAGTTTTACTTCTTCCTTTCCAATTTGGATGCCTTTTTATTTCTTCTTGTGTGATTGTTGTGGTTAGGAATTCCAGTACTATGTTGAACAAGAGAGGTGGAGGTGGACACTCCTGATCAGAAGGGAAATGCTTGTTGTTTTGCCTGTTGAGGATGGTGTTGGCTGCGGGTTTGTCACATGTAGCCTTTATTACTTAAGGTATGTTCCCTCTATTCCTGTTTTGCTGAGAGTTTAATATCACAGATGGGTGCTGGATTTTTATCAAATGCTTTTTCTGCATCTATTGATATGATCATGTGGTTTTTATTCTTCATTTTGTTTATGTGGTGAATAGTGTATATTGACTTGTATATATTGTAGCAACCTTGCATTGCTGCAGTAAATCCATCTTGGTCATGGTGAATGACCTTTTTCATGTATCACTGGATCCAGTTTGCCAATATTTTGTTGAGAATTTTAGCATCAGGGTTATTGGCCTATAATTCTCTTTTTTTCCTAGTTTCCTTATTTAGTTTTGAAATTAGGATAATTCTGGCCTCACAAAATTATCTTGGGAGTTTTCCTTCCTCTTGAATTTTTTGGAATAGTTTGGAAAGGAGAGATGTTAGTTCTTTGAATGTTTGGTAAAATTTGCCTGTGAAGACACCTGGTCCATGGCTTTGGTTTGTTGGGTGCTTTTCGATTTCTACTTTGATTTCATTCATTGTAATTGGTTTATTCAGTTTTTCTGATTCTTCCTGATTCAGTTTTGGAAGTTTGTATGCTTCTAGGAATTCATCCATTTTTTCCAGATTGTCCAATTTGTTGGCATAGAGTTCATAATATTTTCTTACAATCCCTTCTATTTCTGTGGAGTCCATTGTTACTTTACCCCTTTCATTTCTGATTTTATTTATTTGGGTCCTCTCTCTTTTTTTCCTCATGAATCTGGTTAAAGATCTGTCAGTCTTGTTCATCTTTTCAAAAATCACTCTTGGTTTCATTGATCTTTTATATTATTATTATTTTTTATTTTAAATATTTTATTTATTTATTTTTAGAGGGAGGAAGGGAGGGAGAGAGAGAGGGAGAGAAACATCAGTGTGTTGTTTCCTCTCAAGGATCTCTTACTGGGGACCTGGCCTGAAACTCAGGCATGTGCCGTGACTGGGAATCAAACTGGCAACCTTTTGGTTCGCAGGTCGGTGCTCAATTTACTGAGCCACACCAGCCAGGACTCTATTGTTATCATTTTAGACTCTATTTTGTTTATTTCCACTCCAATCTTTATTAATTTTTTTCTTCTATTCACTTTGGGTTTTGTTTGTTGTTCCTTTTCTAGTTCATTTAAGTGCAGAGTTAGATGATCTATTTGAGATTTTTCTTGTTTCTTGAGGCAGGAACCTCAGTAATCTCAACAGTGCATAAAAATGAAAGTAAACCACATCTGCACAGGTCTTCACATCATACATGTAGTATTTTGATAGATATAATAAATCTATGTAATTTTAAATGTCTGTATAAAAAACACAAAGGCCAATGACTATAGTTATAAATTGTACTGGGCAACAGGAGTTATTTTGTCCAGGGGGAACCCAATGGACATCCAGTGGAGTTTTTGTGAACATTGCTGCCTGGGTTATGATTTGAATGAGAGCAGTGCTTATGGATTTGCTATTGTAACTGATGTGTTATTCCCATTATTCTCTTTCATCTTTTTTTCCTCTCTTTTTTTTTAACTTCATTTTTGTTGTCGAGACTGTTACAGATGTCCTTATTTCCCCCCACTTTGCCGACGCAGCCCTCGCTCCCTTTTTCCTCTGCTCACCACACACAGTGGGTGGTGCATATATGTTCTTTGACTAATCTCTCCACCTTCTTTCATCCAGTCCCCTCCCCACGCTCCTCTGACAGCTCTCGGTCTGTTCTGTGTATCTACGCCTCCAGTGCTCTTTGTCATCTTAACAGTCAGCTTAAAGTACTGATTTCTAGTTATTGTGATTCAGACGTGCATATACATATTAGGCTTCATATTACAAAAAGTACTTAGATTTACAGTGCTCTGACCAGAGCTGAGTGAAGAAGATTCATACTCATGCATCAGGATAGAGCAGATTTGTTAAGTCATGGTACTAGACACGTGATGATCAGGAAACAATTTATTTCATTTTTAACACAGGTGTTTATAATAGGGCAATTTATCAGCTATTTCACAATTTCTACTATAATTGTATACCTCTTTGATTTTGAATTATGTTGTGCTCTTAGAGATATTTATACTAACACCCTGCTGCTCACTGTTTTAGAGTGAGTCATCATAGATACCTTAATTTTTTACTTTTGTTATCAAGTCGTTAGATTTCGTGAAGCTCTGTTGGGGTGTGATTGATTTTGGATATCATAAGGGCTCTTGCTGTGAAATTTTAAATAACAGTGTTCTAGGCTTTTCAGTAGCATGTGTTTAAAATCTGAGTCAGTATACTTTTTAGGTAAGTCACAAATTCTCCTCTAATTGTTTGCTTTTTTCTCCCCTTTACCTTTTTGTAAATCTTTGTCATGCCTGTTATTATCTTTATCACTCTGGATTTTTGTCTTTCTTTGCTTCTGTTTTTTCTTTAATGTCTCCTTTTTAGTCCTCTTCTTTTTGCTGTTGTCTGGATTACTTGGTTTCCTATCTTTTTGTGCTTTAGTGATTATATTTATGAAGTGGCCCGATAACCCAGATGCTTCGCTTTTACCCCTCTCCCTTCTGGCCCAGTGGAAATAATAGCTACTTTCTACATGGGACTTACAAGCTTAAAATATAATTTCATATACTTTCAGCTTATCTAAAGTGAATTCCCATTTAAAGTAAATTTATTTTAATTATAAAAGCCCATCTGAAGTAGTACAGTTATTTTAAAATATAACCTTTTAATTTGGGGGGATATTAATAGTTAAAATCAGTCCCCTCTTCCCAGCGGTCTTTTTTCCTTTCATATAGAGAGAACAGCATATGCCTCTTTGCAAATATGCAAAATGAAAATATAAAGAGGTGTTGAACATCATTTCAGAGCAGTAACTTTATATACAGTTGGTGTATTCTTCACCAAGTTGCCCAACTCTGTATTTTGAACAGCAAAGTGCTGCGCAGACCAGTTTTGAGCTGCTTTTTCCATTAATCAGAGGTTTCAGTATTCCTTTATGTCATGCCTAGGTTTTGGTGGGAAGGAGCAACCGCTGCGGGCCTCTGGTGAGAGGACTCCCTAGAAACGCACAGCCCTGCCCGCTGCGTGGCAGTGCCTGGCTCCCAGCTTCGCTCTCTCTAGTGCTGTTTCCCCTGGCCACTGACTGCGCCTTTCACGTGGGATTCTGCTGTTCCTTTGCTGGGGGCCTTGGGGAGATATCACAGAATACTATTTCTTCTGGCTGCCAGCATTTTTACATTGGTTCAGTGGCATATTTGAATGAAAAGTATACTAGCAAAATTAGGTGGGATTATAGAAGAGTGCTTTATTATAATACCTTGAACTTGTAATTATATCTTTTATAATTACCCTTTCACTTTTAGTGAGGTTGTCTAAAACTTTATTTCTGCTTATCTTTTAGTCCAGTACTCATTTAGGAAATATAGGAATATTTGCTGTCATTTCTTCCTACCATTAATAGTAATAAAAAATGAGGAGGGGGAATGACAGTACCACATATTGAGACAATTTTCTATGTCCCTTGCACTTGGCTATGCGCAGCATTTGGTAAAACCCATATGGAGCCTTTGATGTGAAGCAGGCACTGTGCCAAGCACTGGGTAAACCTGATCTCATTTAATCATTGTGATAACTTTTAAGGAATTATTATCCCCATTTTCCAGATAAGGAAACTGATACCTAGGTACACAAAGTCACAAGTTCCTTCTAGATAACTGTTTTAGTCAAGGTGGGTTTCTTAGCAGAAGCCAAGGGAGGAAGAAATGGGTATAGAATGAGAGATGGGAGGAGGGGCTGTTGTAACAGAGTCAACCTTTGCGAATGCAAGTTATTTTTCAGTCTGGTATTTTCGTGTCATGGATTGTCTGCCCTGGAAGAAGAAAGAACTTTAGCATGTGATAGGCAGAACAAGATCTACAGTGTTAGCAAGGAAGCCTCAACCAAAGCAGTCTTTTAATTTCTACTTAGATTAGGAAAACAATCTTTTAAATGAATTAACTGCAAATTAATTAAAATTAATTAAATGGTAGGCCACACTCTATACAACTAGCATGACCCTGAAAAAAAGAGGTACTCTTAGAGAGGCTAGTGATTTGAGAAATGTTTCTCATTGTCTTTGAACATAATTAAAACCACATTTCAATGTTAATATAATTGCTAATGAAAAAAAAATCTTGTACTAACAGAGCAGAGAAGGATCTTAGAACATAGATACTTTAGCTTTGTCCAATTAGGATGAAAAATGAAGTCTAAAGCAATGACCTTGACTTGCCCAGTCCTACAGGCAGTTACTGGCCAAAATATATATTTTAAAATAGTGTGATTTTTTTTCTTTGACAGATAACAGTATTCTTTGGGGGATATTTTAAGTGTATTATTAGAATTGTTTCTACATCTTATTGAATAGCATTTTCTATATTGGAATATATTTTATTTTAATAATAACAGAATCTTATTTTATAAATGAAATTATGCATTGATTTATCTTATTTCTAAAGTAATGATAAAAGTTATTAAATTATTAAACTTTAAATATATGAGTTAAAAAAAAACCAAGACTAGTTATCTGCAATCCCCAAACTCAGAAGCAGAGGCTGTTAATATTCTCTTGTTTATCCCCTGTCTCTCCTTCTAACATACCCATTATGTTTTTTAAAAATATAACACAACTGTATTGTATATTATATACATATTATACTGTCCTTAATAATATAATTAAATAATGTATTTACCATGTTATTTAATATTAATCTATGGTATTATTTTAGTTGCTATTTTTATCTTAACTTAAAACAGTCTGTTATTATTTTAGATGAATCCTGATTTTTAACCTTAAAACACAATGCAGTAACAAAAATTCTCATAGCAAAATCTTTGGAAACTTTTCTTATTACTTATCTTAATTTATGAATCTACTTCACAACTTTCTGTTTAATAATTGAAGTACCAGTTTACTATGATTTAAAATATTGGTTCCATTTCACCATCATTTTTTAACTCAGTAAATTTTTTTTCCTAAAAGATACCTGCTTTTGTTTTTCTACCAACTTGTTTTTGTTACTTTTACCCCAAACATTTATCTTTTAGGCATTTGCTTTTGTCAAGGTAAAACAGGTTCAACTTGTCACCAAAATATAAAAATAAATTATTTTACAATGATATACTGAACTTTCATGCTTTAAAACTTGTTTGTACAAATGAACTCTGTCATGATCCTATTTAAATAGAGAATAAAATATAAAGTTTAGTAGAAGTTACATTTATTAGCTAATAACTTCTGCAATGTTAGTACCCTAGAAAAAAATAAAGGCATTTCCTTTAGGCTAATCGCCACCCCATCCATCTCTTCTAAAGGCAGCTGGAAAAGACTAGCTCCCTGCGTGTGTGTGTGATGTATACTATACCTAGAGGAAAACAAGCGCATCTTTTCTTCCTAGATGATGAAATTCCATTAAAAGATTTACTTCTTTCTGAGGCAGCAGTTAAATGGGAATGACCATGGGGATATTCACATTTTCATAAACAATTTACATGTTCGCGAGAAGGGGCCGTTCTCACTGTAATCCTGACACCAAGAATCTCACAGGACTCATTTGTACTGATCATAACTATGGGTTCTGTGGGCTTATCAGCTCATGCTTTACAAACAAATGAGCTTTTTCATTTGTTCCTAATGACTTCGATTTATACAGGGAGATCTTAAACTGTCCCCAGAGCAATTATTTTGCTAAAATGTTATTAGAACATCTTTACAAATTTAGCAACAAAGAGAGGTTTCACTAACAATGGAAATCATTGAAAACCAAGGGTCTTTTGCAAATGCAGCACTCACAAATTTTATTTTATTCTTGGTGATAAGTACAAATAATATTTGACCTACACATTGATTCTTTATATGATGGGTGGATGAGGAAAATGAGGGGTTGATGAGGTAGGAAGAGATGCTAGGAAAACTAAAGAAGCATTCTTTCTCCTCCCGCGAGGCTAACCAGCTCTGTCCTTGCTCTTCTAAGGAGCTTTATTAGCCTTAAGCAATGCAAACCTCCTAGCATCTGCTAATAGAGCCATTTCCTTCCTGAAAGTTCGGGGATTTGTAGTGGAAACCAAAGTCCGTTTTTCAATGGACAATCTACAGGCTTTAGATTATATATGTAAACATATCTGTGTCCCATTTTCATAGTAATCAAATTTGATACACCTGGCGTGCACAGAGGGACAGCTGCTGATAAGCCTACAACTTGACCTGCATTATCGTGCAGATCGCATCCAAATGATGCAGTGTTTCTCTGAGTTTATGGCTGCAGCTTCAGGTATAGAATCTGCCCCTATTCTGGGCAGCTTTGCTTTCAAAGGCCTCCTTTGTCCAGGACAACGTTTGTGAGATTCTTTGAGGGTGCTCTGTCTGTCATTTCCTTCAACACTATTTTGCTGGGTTCCCTTTCAGTATTCCTTTCCTCGCTCTGTGTATGTTCCTAAATACACAGCTAGTCTATATGCTTTCATTGTGCCAGAGGCAGCATTTTAACAAGGATCACTTCCATGAACAGAATAGCTATTTTTTTTCAATTTTAAGCACATTGATATATTTATCTGCATATTCTTGAGCTATTACATTTTATTTATTTAATTGTTCAGTTACAGTTGTCCCCATTTCCC
>PVKM010003265.1:0-58906 GCA_004027735.1 Carollia perspicillata
CTGGGATTTCAAAGGACAAATAGGCAATTCACAGGAAGACAAGAAAAAGCAAACGTGGGGAACAAATTCTTGCTGGGCCACCCGGAAACAATAGGACACAGAAAAGCTCAACTAACAGGCTTTGCTAGGTGTCTCAATTTCTGCCACATTTAGTTTATATTGTGATGATAAGGTGAAGCACCCTTCTTTTTCTAACAAAATTCCTGTAGGCAGGTAAGGGAGGCAAGTCAGAGGTTCTGAGTCCTTTGTTTCTTAATAACCAACTTAAAATCATTATCCCAGAAAGTCATATTTTGTGGTGGCAGAACTTTGGTCCCCCACAAGACTTTACAGAAATCTCTCCTATTATGAGGCAGAAATTCTGTCACAATTTTTTAAAAAGATTTTACCTATTCATTTTTAAAGAGGGGAAGGGAGGGAGAAAGAGAAGGAGAGAAATACCAGTGTGTAGTTGCTTCTTGTGCACTCCCCACTGGGCATCTGGCCTGCAACCCAGGCATATGCCCTGACTGGGAATGGAACTGGCGACCCCTTGGTTCTCAGGCCAACACTCAGTCCACTGAACCACACCAGCCATGGCCTGTCATAATTTTTTTTAGAGATTTTATTTATTTATTTATTTTTAGAGAGAGGGGAAGGGAGGGAGAAAGAGAGGGAAAGAAACATTTATGTGAGAGAAACATCCATGGGTTGCCTTTTGTAAGTGTCCTGACAGGGGACCAAATTCACAACCCAGGCATGTGCCCTGACTGGGAATTGAACTGGCACCAATGCACTTTGCAGGTAAATACTTAACCAGCTGAGCCACATTGGTTAGGGCTGTCATAATTTTTAATATAACTGTTTGTGAAAGATACATTAGTCTTAATGACTTCAACTGGTGCTAATTTAGGTATTTATAAAAACTCACCTGAAGAAGTTAAAAAAAAAAAGCAAAGACATTTGATTAGATTTATCAATTTACAGTTGGAAATGTTGGATGAAGTTACAAAAAAAAAAGCCTTATAAAAATTGCCTTTATAAGCAGTATTGTAAGCGGGTATTACACACCTAGTATTGTTGTAGAGGTCATTAGAGCGCGAAAGGGTACATTTGGCTTGGGGTAAGATGTACAGGGACAGCCATAGATGCAGAGAATACTGTATTTCAAATAACTTACAGTTGAAGGTGGTATATTCAGGAAAACTGTGTTAGATGACCCCCCACCAAAGGCTTTATTGATGGCAAAGAGTGGTGATGGAACCTGTATTTGGGGTTCTCCTCAGGGGCAAGTTTTACTACTGGGATATATGGGAGCTCGAGTTGGCTTTCTTCACTATCCTTCTCTGACCTTCTTAAAAATTGGTGATAAAGAAATATTGTTGTTCTGAGCAAAGCTCGATTTTAAATCAGAAATGGATAGAACTCTTGAATAGGGTACTTTATTTCTCTTTCATTTCTTTAACTTTAAAATGAAAACAATTCAGAGTCCTAGACTTTATGGCTGTAGTACATAGGTGTCAAATGTGTCTGGTGACCCATAGTACTAAGGTAGCCAGTGAATCATTTGTGTCTTATGTGTCATAAAATAAATAATTGTGGCAGATATGCTGGTAGATATTATATAATAAAACTATAAAATATGTATATTGAATTTATTTTTATTAAGAGATGGGAAAGAAACCAGTTTTAAGTGCTTAATGTGTGCCAATCATTATACTGGGAACACTACTTATGTATGATTTTATTTAACCCACACAAGTGCAAGCAACAGCTCCATTTTTCATATGAAGAAACTGAGGCTAAGAAGACTTAAATAGCTCCTCCAAAGGCACACGGCTGGGAGTACTGGCACACAACTTTGAACAAAGGTCTCCCACCTCAGATCCTGGGTATATTCTGTCTACACCATGTTCTTTCATTTACAACAAAATTAAACAAGCAAGTTCTTAGGAAATCTCCATGTCATAAGTGAGTAATTAGGTGGTGGTTATTTGCATCTCAGAATAATTCTTCTGTGTGCCATGAAGTGTCTTCAAAGAGAGAATTCCAAAGATCCTTAACAATTGGATATACAGAGAAACTTAAGGCTAAGACTAACACATAAGAAGTGAAAGATCATTTGTTTATTAGTTCAACCTACATTAGTTAAGCACCTGCTTAAAAAGTATGTAATACATGCTGGGATTATAATAGTGAGCAAAAACAGATGTCCCTGCCTTTCTAGGGTTTATATTACAGTGAGGAAGATATTATGCAGTGCTCTCCTAAATACATGTAAATTACACCATTGAGAAGTATTAGAAAGGAAAGGTACTTGGTGCTATTGGAGTGTGTAATAAGGATGCCTAATCTCATCTGGGGGGTCCCCAAAAAAGCCTTCACTGAGAGAGAAGTCCAAAGAATGACTAGAATTTGCATGGTTTGGAAGAAAGGAGGAGCGTGGCCGGTCAAGTGAGTTGTGTGTTTAATGGCCCTGTGGCAGGAGAGTAGCATGACAGGTTTGAGGAGCTCAAAGAAGGTCACTGTACTAGCGTGGAGAGGATAAGAAAACACAACCCAGGATGAACTGGCGAGGTAACTGAGTGTTATAGCACACTGTCTCATTTGGTGGCTTTGATTTTTATTATTAAGGACCATTAGAAGCCACTGAAGGATTTTAGCAAAGGGGTAATACGATCAGAGCTAATTTGTGAAGAGTGCACAGGGAGACAGTGCATCATAGGGTAAAAAAAGACTTCAGAGAGGCCAAATAAAACACTTAAAATAATGCAGGGAAAATGATCTGCCTTAAAAAGTAAATGTTTACTGAGCTTCTTCCTTTCATTATCACTTACGTTGCATAATTTAAATGTGTATCATTTTGAAAAATACATATACACATTATTCTAGATCCCTAGGTTATATGGTCTTACAGGGGTGTCAAAGCCATTTTCACCAGGGGCCACATCAGCCTCTCGGCTGCCTTCAGAGGGCTGAATATAATTTTAGGACTGTGTAAATGTAACTACTCCTTAACAGTTAAGCGAGAGCTCGGCGCTGCCGCTGGGTAGAAACAAGGTGCTGGGCCAATAAAACAAAGGTGGAGGGCCGGATTCGGCCCGTGGGCCTTGTGTTTGCCACCTGTGGTCTAGTAGAACACCAGAAGGCCAGGTCTGTTCTCATGGGGGTTTAAAAAAAAGCAGCCCAGCACTGTGTTAGACTTACCTCAGAGGTAAGTGTTTTTATTCTTATTTTATAGATAATTAAAACTAAAGCCCTAAGAAATGTCTTGGTCATCTTTATTATTGTCAGATGGATTCTCTTTATTTATCTCTTGGATTGGGGTGTGGAGATCATAAACATTCAAAAAATAATGGTTGAGTCAAATTAGGTTTGCATACCCTTTGGTTTGTTTTATTTATTTATTTTTTGTTATTATCTAGTCCAATGTTGAAATTCTCTGAAGAGAACACCAATAGTTTACCACATTTCCTATTATCTGTCTCTTTGCTATGTTGTAACGTAGAAGAGGTGTAGGTTAGATAGCAGTGATTCTGTGGTCTATACAAAACCTGCTTAAATTCACCCCTTACAACACCATGTTTTTTAATAGTTCCCTTTTTTTATTGTATTCTTTTTCCATGACCATTTATCCCCCAGCAAAAGAATATATTTTTGTTCTAAGGTTTGGCTTCCCAATTGTTTGATAAAAAACAAAAGCACAGTACCCCAATGACAATGATCAAATAGATGCCAGTAGAGATCTGAAAATTCAAAAAGTTAGGTTATGTGCAGCCCTACAGAACTTGATTTTTGCAAGTTGGGTAAGGGTTTTACTGAAATCAGGATTGTACAGCATATAGTAAGATGATACGGCAAATGATCTGAGGAGTGTGGAGGAAAGAATACGACAGGATCTAGTCTGCTATTAACCAGGGAAATCTGGGCATCTTCCAGATATTTATAGATGACACCACTAAGAGATTTTACTGCCCTCAAACCTGATATAGTCCAACCCTTCTGTCAGGCTGACCCGTATCTCCATACCAGATTCTTACTTCCTTTGCTTTTTAATGTTTTACTTATTGTGTCGAGAAGAAACAGCTAGATGTTATTTTGTATTTTATGTTGTCAACATTAATATCCCCTTTTATTCATATTAGTAAAAGTTAATTACAGTAGGAATGACTTAATTTGTGTTTTACCTCCAGATTGGGTTTCTAAAAGTTGGTAGATTAGTAAATGGAAAATGGGCCCAGAGTTCTAAAACGTACACTCAACAAACATTTATTGAACATTTATTATGCTTAAGGGCAGTTATCTAGGATAACTAGGGAAATAACTCATGAAGTAGGATAACCAGGGAATTCTATAGAAAAATAGAATCTAGTTTTTGTCCTCAAAAAATTGCAACCTAGTTAACCAAATAGTATAGCCAAATCTAATAAGTAACCTGATGTTTTAAAAAAGCATAGACAAACTATCTAGAACCATAGGATAGAGTAATTAATATTGCATGAGACAGATGGGTGAAGGCTTCAGGAAAGGCAGAGGAGCGTGCAAACTGAATTTTGAAGAAAGGATGACTAAAATTTCAGGAGATAGAAGTTAAAGACAAAGGACAGCCCAAACAGAGGCAACAGTGTTTCCAAAAACTCTGAAATATTAACATACAGTGGATGTTTAGGGACCTGTGGAGGCTTATTCTTGTTCTGGACATAGGCAGCTTTGGTGAGATGTGAAATGTAGAGCTGAAAAAGGAAGATGAAAGCCAGATGGAATTTGAATAGTGTACTAAGGAGTTCATGCTTTATTCTGTAAGTATATATTTTGTGAATTTTGTAGAGCTCTCCAAGAGGAAACATTAGAAAGTTTTCATCAGGGTGGAAGACATGATGATAATATTGAGAATGACAAGCAGCTAAAATGTATTGAATTATTAAGTATGTGCTAAAGGAACCATTATGTACTTTACTGGAGTCTTATGATTTAAATGATGAAACTAAGACTTAAAGAAACATGAAGTTACTTGCCCAAGACACAGAACTAGTAAATCGCGGAATGTGGATGTGAATCCAAACCTCTCACTATAGTCTTCTGTTTAGCAGTGATGATATTTGCGTTTGAAGAAGGTAATTCAGGGACAGGATGGATTGCCTAACAGCTCGCAGGTAGGAAGACCACTTAGGAAACTAAGAGTTTAAAGGAAAGAGGATTCTGTTACAGACTGGGACTAGAAAAGAGGGGGTAGATTCGAGGTACCTTCCTTTAGGTACAATTCTGTAAATAATGGTGACTTACTAATCAGCACACTGAAACCTTTTTATTCCATAGTGTACCCAGATTGAACTACCAGTACACTCATGATTTCCTGTGTACTGTACGAGGTCACAGATGTGACCTTGGGCAGTTTGAGTTTCAGACAAAGAGGGTATCTCCTAGTCCTAGCAGCAGCAATGCTCCTTAAGACGCTATTATTGTAGTAATCTCTAATTTGCAAAGAGAAAGCACCTTTCTAGGTCAGTAACTTGTTTCTTCCCCCTTTTTAAATTATGGTACTCCCCTCCTACTTGTGGTCTGCCGAAGTCTGAAAATATTAAATGGAAAATTCCAGAAATAAACAATTCATAACTTATTTTAATTGCATGCTCTCCTGAGTAGTGTGATGAAATCTCGTACAGTCCTGCTCCATCCCGCCCAGGATGTGAATCATCCCTTTGTCTGGTGTTCATGCTGCATACACTACCTGCTCAATAGTTACTTCTTAGCCTTCTCATCACCAGATTGACTGTTGTGATATCACAGCACTTGTGTTGAAATAACCCTTATTTTACCTAATAATGCCCCAAAGCGCAAGAGTAGTGATGCTGGCAATCTGGATATGCCAAAGAGAAGCTGTAAAGTGCTTTCTTTAAGTGAAAAGGTGGGTACAGTACAATGAGATATTTTTTTAAAGATTTTATTTATTTATTTTTAGAGGGGAAGGGAAGGAGAGAGGGAGAGAAATATCAATGTATGGTTGCCTCTCGTGCGTCTGCTGCTGGGAACTGGCCTGCAACCCAGGCATGTGCCCTGACTGGGAATCGAACCGCAGTTGTTTGGTTCACAGGCCTGTGCTCAATCTACTGAGCTACGCCAGCCAGGGCACAATAAAATATTTTGAAAGAGAGAGAAACCACATTCATATAACTTTTATTGTAATATATTGTTGAAATTGTTCTGTTTTATTATTAGTTATTGTTGTTAATCTCTTACTGTGTCTAATTTATAAATTAAATTTTATCACAGGTACATATGTATAGCAAAAAAAGCAGAAGTGCTTGAGTGTTGTTGGTAGACTAATAATACGGGTGTACTAATATATAGTTTTAATTTGAACACTTCACCTTAAATATCATATTTAAGTGTGTGTGATACTTGAGTGTGATACTGTGATGCTACAGAATTACATCCTTATGATTTTGTACTAAAAAAGGGATGTTATTTGTGCCAGATCCTGTGTGTGTGTGTGGGGGGGGGGTTGGTGCTATTTGCTGGTTTCGGGCATCCCCTGGGAGGTCTTAGAACATGTCCCCCATAGATGGGGTGAATACTGTAGGTAATTTTTTTTTAATCCTCACTTAAGGGCATGCGTATTGATGTTAGAGAGAGGAGAAGGGAGAGAGAAAGAGAGAGAGAGAGAAAGCTCAGTGTGAGAGAGGAACATTGATCTCACGCACGCACACCCCCTACTGTGTACCTGAACCTGCATCCTAGGCTTGTGCCCTGACTGGGAATGGAACCTGCCATCTTTCAGTTTATGGGAGGATACTCCAACCAACTGAGCCACACCAGCCAGGGCTACTGTATCTAACTTTAATTCCGCAAATATTTGTTGAACACCTACTTTGCAGACTCCAATACTGTCTTCCATCAGCTAGACCAGTGATTCTGAATGAATCAGGATGTCTGTGAACCCCTAACACTGTATACAGATTTTCTGTATATGTGCATGTGCTTTTAAGTTTTTCAAGAGAGTGTGCTATACAGGGAGGGAGAACTGCTAATCTAGAATGGAGAAGAATGGTTCTGAACGCTGAATGCTTACCAGTAAAAAGGTTTAAAAATAAGGATGTCTAACTCAGTTCCAACTTCCAGGGGTTGTGATTTGGTGGCTTTGAGGTAGAGCACTGTCAGGCGAGGCTTGGTAGTCACTGGCCTGTACAGGAACAACACTGAAGTCTACTTCACGAGGTCAGAGACTGTTAAGTGCCATACTCCCGGAGTCTAGAAAGTTCCTGGCACACAGTAGGTAGGCACACATTAAATATTTATTAAATGAATGAGTACTAGAGCCTCCCAGTTCAGAAAAGTTAAAAAAGACACCTCCTCTTCCCCTCATTGCTTTATCATTCATGCTAAGTCATGATGGAATCAGTGAAAACATTTCCGCACACAGTAATAGTACACCTTTGTACTCTAAATAGCTAAGTATGTTGATATCCACCACAGGGAAATGCTATGAGAAGAAGTAAAACTGAGTTAGTAGTAAGGAGTCAGCACCTCAGATCCTTGGCTAATGGTCTGTGGAAGTGCTGTAAGCAGCACATGTGGGGGAACACTTCCCTGGGGTTCTGGCTGTTTCAGCATAGCCTGCTCTGGGTACCTTTTTTAAGTAGGTGGCTCTGTGTTGGGAAGGATCGTGTATATAGGGATCTAACAGTACTTCCTAAGAGGTCCCATTATTATTTGGTGGCCTCTTTTTTTCTTTTTTCTCTTCCCACCCTCTTTATTCCCTCAAGTAATGGAGAATACCCTCCAATTACTGAGTCTTTTTAGTGTGATATGATATTTCAGTATTATAAGTATTTATGTCTATGAGATTGAGGGGCATTGTGGAATTAATTTATATGGAGGTATTCCGGAAGCAATGATACATGCCAGCTGGCAGAAAACTGAGGTATGGCAAAATTATAATTGTTATGAACCCCTTCCTCTTCTGGAAATTATGAGTAGGGATTTTGGGGTTAATTGAGATAAATTATCTTTAGTACGGAGTCTATAAGCATGTGAAAACTCCAGGATTTCTCTTATTTAGAGCAGATAAATAATGTTTATGTACGTATGTTGAAATCATATTAGAGGATATGCTTCTGAACTACTTCTGAAAATATTAGAGGAAAGTGAAATAGTAGTTTATTAAATTTCAGACCAAAGGAGATTTCTTTGTAGCCCAACTAATCTGGGTGGGTTCTGAAAGGAGATGGTTTTTTGATTCATTTATACATAGGATGTTTTAGTAAGTTTAAGACATGGGTTAGGGCTAAGAACGAACATGAAGACCTATAAACAAGAGGCCGTGAAATAAGTGATTCAAACCTTTCTTTTAAAGCAAAGGGACATGACCTAAAGGATTAGAAATTATTTTATCCATAACATCTTGAATGAACGTTAGTAGAGACAGCCTCTTGGGCTTTGTGGGTTCTGCTGAGCAGAGGTTTTTAATTAGAGTGAGTCTTTTAAGTCACTCCTTTTGGAACCTCAATATGCATATAAATCACCTGGGGATCTTGTTAAAATGCAGATTCCAATTTAGTAGGTGTGGGTGGGGTCTCAGATGCCATGCTTCTTTCTAGTAAGCTCTCAGGAGGGCAGCTCCAGCAACCACACTTGAGCAGCAAAGTTTCTTGAAGTAGCAGGATTAACGACTGGATTAAGGACATTAACATTGGAGAAGAAAATGCTACTTCTGTTGGTATAGTGTACTCAAAAGTAAGTTTAAATTTGCATCTTCCTTTCCCTTGACATTACCTACTAAAGATGAACATGTGTATACTCAACAATCCAGTAATTTTATTCTTGAGTATATACCCTAATTTGGAGAAATTCTTGAAAGTGTACCCCAAGAGACAAATATAAGAGTTTTCATTGTAGCATTATTATAACTGGGAGGGAAGAAACTAGAAATAACCCAAATATTTATATGTAATAAGGTGGGTGGTGGATAAAATACATTTTGGTATCGTTATACAATGGAATACTATTTACCAAAGTGAATGAACTCCAGCTGCACACATCATCGAGGATGAATTTTAAGAACATAATATTGGGTTACAAAATCATAGCAGAACACATATAATATGATTATATTTAAAGTAAAAAAAGCAGTGCTACATTGCTTAAGGATGATACATACAAATGTATAAAAATTGTGCAGAAAGCAAAAAGAAAGATTAACAAAATTTCGAGTGGCCGTTTCTTTAAGTCAGGGAGATTTTGTGACTGACCAGGAGCTTCACAGATACTGGTAATACTTTATTTCTTAAGCTGGTTAAGGGAGTACATGGGTCTAAATATTTTTATTATTATTACTTAAAATGTTCTTCTATCTGCCCTGGCTGGTGTGGCTCAGTGGATTGAGCATGGGCCTGTGAAGCAAAGGGTCGCTGGTTCGATTCCCAGTCAGGGCACATGCCTGGGTTTCAGGCCAGGTCCCCAACAGGGGGCATATAAGAGGCAACCACACATTGATGTTTCTCTTCCTCTCTCTCCCCCTTCCCCTCTGTCTAAAAATAAATAAATAAAATTCTTATAAAAAATAAAATGTTCTTCTATCTGATACATACTTAATAAGGTGTTTCATAACTCTAGAAAAATATTCAAATGGATTCACGGTTATTCCTGTGATGCTTTACTCATTTGTATTTCAGTATGCTGCCTTGGGTGGATGAGAACTAGGTGGTATTAAAGGTATTGAATGGGGAAGTTTTTGGTAGAGGATGACATACATTTGAACATTGCCCTTGTATCATGAAAAATTGTTAAAAAACACTGATTTAAGATTAGAGCAGTATAGTTTAATAGGGTAGGCAGACCTGCAAACTAATAACTGTAATATAATGTGAGTGCTCATACTAGAAGAGATATGTTTACAAAAAATAGCTAGAGATCGGCCAGGAAAGCTTTGTGAAGTAGATGTTATTTAAGCTGGGACTTTAGGAATGAGGGAGCCCACATTCCTCGTTGAAGGAAAAGGAAGTACAAAGACACAGAGGCCTAAAAATCCATGGATAGTCTAGAGCAGGGGTGTCAAACTCATTTTCACCGGAGGCCACATCAGCCTTGCGGTTGCCTTCCAAGGGCCAAATGTAGAGCTCCCTGCCCCTAGTTAAGAAGTAGCTACATTTATACAGTCCTAAAATTACATTCGGCCCTTTGAAGGCAACCATGAGGCTGATGTGGCCCTGGTGAAAATGAGTTTGACACCCCTGGTGTAGTGAGGGAATTAAGGTTTGTTAGCAGCTGTACCGTGAAGAGCTTTGTCTAACACACTTTGAGGAGTTTGCACTGTGGACGTTGAGGTGTTACTAGTTAAATTAGGGATGTTGACTTGAGGTTTATATGCAAGGCTCTGTGCTAGCAGTTTCCTTAACTCTATATATTTCTTTTCTCTCACTCGCAGGCTGCTATATGGCAAGCACTAAACCATTATGCTTATCGAGATGCAGTTTTCCTTGCAGAACGACTGTATGCAGAAGGTTTGTAATATATTCATTTCTATAGTCATAAATAAAATATACGAACACCATCACTTTTTATGACTGTAACAAGATTCTGAGTATCACTTTTGTTTTTTCTTTGTGATTGATTTTAGTTCATAAGAACTTTTCCCTATATCTGTGTAGCTCCTTATATGCTACTTTTAATAACTGTAGAGTTGCTTCAGGTTTTACACTTTGGTTTACTTAATCTTCCCCAATCCTTAGGGGGCTTTTTTCCAGGCTTTTTATTAGAATAGAGTCTGTATCCAGTGGTGAAGAGTGTGGACTGATCTACAGCCTCAGTACAAACCCTAAGTCTTGTATACCTTAATGTCTGAGTATTACAGATTTCTCATTACAGATTATCTATAAACTAAAGATAATAATTGCCTCATAAAATTGAAGAATTAAATGAGATAATGTGTTTAAAGCACTTGGCACAGCCTTCAATACACATCTAATAATGTATGTTTTGTTTCTGTCAACTATTGTAAATCTCTTTCTAAGATGCTACTATAGATAGTTGTGTACAGCTTTCTTACTTTCAAGTCATTTCCTTGGGTTATATACTCTGAAATGGAATTTACAGGTGAAAGGGTATGATCAGTTCTACACAAAAAAATTACTTTTTGCACAGCTGATAACCAGAGAGAGGTGTAATAATCTGGGTTGTCACCAACAGTGTGACACAGTGTAAGACTCCCTTCATAGACCTATCCATGTTACATTTGACCATTTCAATGTATTTAGCTTACTTGAGAATTATGAGGTATTTTGTCTTCCGTTTTTATAGCTGAGGGAATATGGGTTATAAATTTTTATTTATAAATTTGTTTTAAATTTATTCTTATTTTGTGAGCTCTATCTTAATTTATTACATAATTGCCCCAGGTTGTTGCTTTTTAATCTTAACTCTATTTTTATTATTCTGATATTTAATTTTTTTATGTAGTTGAACTCATCAGCTTTGTCATTTATCCTTTCTCCTGTTGCTTCAGTAGCTGGAAAATTGTCATCTTTCTATAACTATAATAAATATATGGTTCTTAATTGTTTAAAAATATTTAAAGAATTTATCATAGTATTACTTAATTTATCCAATATTATTTATAAGTATTTTTTGCAATCTGGTCCTTTTCTTTTTTTACTTTTATTTTTCAACCACAGTTTGCACTCAGTATTATTTTGCATTAGTTTCAGGTGTGTAGCATAGTGGTTAGATAATCACATAGTTTAAAGTGTTCCCCCGATGTTTCCAGTACCCATCTGACACTATACATAGTCTTTACAGTATTATTGGTTATATACCCTGTGCTGTACTGTACATCCCATGACTATTTTGTAACTAACAATTTGTACATCTTAATCCCTTCACTTTTTCACCCATCCCCTCAACCCTCTCCTCTCAGGCAACCGTCGGTCTGTTCCCCGTATCTTTGAGTCTGTTTTGGTTTTGTTTGTTCATTTATTTTGTTCTTTAGCTTCCACATATAAGTGAAATGATATGGTATTTGTCTGACTTATTTCATTCAGCATAATACCCTCTAGAGCCATCCACGCTGTTGCAGATGATAAGACTCATTCTATTTATGGCTGAGTAATACTCCATTGTCTATATTTACCACAACTTTTTTATCTACTCATCTACTGATGGACACTCGATTGCTTCCATTTCTTCACTATTGTTAATAATGCTGCAGTGAGCATAGGGGTGCATATATTCTTTTGAACCAGTGTGATGGCTTCCTTCAGAGGTGGAATCACTGGGTCATAAGGCAGTTCCGTTTTAATGTTTGAGGAACCTTCATCCTGTTTTCTATAGTGACTGTACCAGTCTGCATTCCCACCAACAAAGGGTCCCCTTCTCTTCACCTCCTCGAGAACACTTGTTGATTTATTGATGATACCCATTCTGACAGATGTGAGGTGATATCTCATTGTGGTTTTAATCTGCATTCTCTGATGATTAGTGACATTGAGCATCCTTTCATATGTCTATTGACTGTCTGTATGTTCTCTTTGGAGAAGTGTCTATTCAAGTCCTCTGCCTGCTTTTTAATTGTATTACTTGGCTTTTTTGGTGTTGAGTTGTATGAGTTCGTCATAAATTTCAGTATTAACCCCTTATCAGATGTACCGTTGACAAATATGTTCTCACATTCAGTGGATTGTCTTTTTGTTTTGTTGGTGTCCTCTGCTATGAAACACTTTTTAGTGAGATGTAGTCCCATTTGTTTATATTGTCTTTTGTTTCCCTTCCCTGAGGGGATATGTCAGGAAAAATAGTGCCAAGAGAAATGTCACAGATTTTACTGTAAGAATTATGGTATTGAGTCTTATGTTTAAGTCTTCAATCCATTTTTAGTTTATTCTTGTATATGTGTAAGAAAGTGTTACATGTTCCCTCTTTGTTCCCCCCACAGCCTCTAAAATACTGATCAAAGCGGCAAACAAAGGAACTGGCACATTTCTGAACATACAGCCTTCTGGGCTTTCTTGCCATTTCCTAGTGGGCGATCCGCCCTCTCCCAGCCCCTAACAACAAGTTGGATCACATGAAAGTTGGATCAATGCTTGTAATGATGCAAGCGATAAACTAACCCGCTGTACTCTGTCATTCTTGCAAGTGGTTTCCTTTTTTTTTTTTTGCATGTACCTGTCCAGTTTTCCCAACACCGTTTATTAAATAGACTGTTTTCACCCCATCGTATGTTCTTGCCTCCTTTGTCATATATTAATTGAATCTGGCTCTTTTTTTTTAAAGATTTTATTTATTTTATTTTTAGACAGGGGGAGGGAGGGAGGGAGAGAGGCAAAGAAACATTAATGTGTGTTTGCTTTCAGTGCATCCCCTACTGGGGACCTGGCCTGCAACCCAGGCATGTGCCCTGATTGGGAATCGAACCTGGCCACCCTTTGGTTCATGGGCTGGCGCTCAATCCACTGAGCCACATCAGTCAGGGCGAATCTGGCCCTTTTTCAATGTACAAATTATTTCAGATGGGTCTTGTGTAATGCTGAGTTTTCCTCTCTAATGAAATTTGATTTCTGTACTCTCAAAGGTCTATTATAAAAATACTGCACAAAAACAAGATGCTTTAAAGTCGTCTGTTTAAAGGGAGGGGTAGATGTGTGCGCGTGCACGTACGTTTGCTTGCTTGCTTTTCTTAAGGATTCATAGATTGTCTTCATTGTATTATCGCCTTGGTTCATTGTAGAAAGACAATAACTAGGACTTGGGCAACTAAATTTTCTATCAGTAAGGTGTTTCTACTTAATTGAAATTTGGATTTATAAATGATTGCTTTACGTTAAATAACATGCCTAATTTTTTTGTTGCTAAACTTGCTTATTGCCAGATAAACAATGATTACCATTCAACCCACTGAATAATAGCCCTTTTTTTCCCCATATGTGTTCTTAGTACACTCAGAAGAAGCCTTGTTTTTACTGGCAACCTGTTATTACCGCTCAGGAAAGGCATATAAAGCATATAGGCTCTTGAAAGGACACAGTTGTACTACACCGCAATGTAAATACCTGCTTGCAAAATGTTGTGTTGATCTCAGCAAGTAAGTTTTAAAAAATGTTTTCTATCTAGTTTTGTTCCTACGTACACTGTAGAAGTTTGGATAAAATTTCTTGGTGGATTAAACTGTGATTGACTCCCTTTCTCCCCTGTTTTTTGGTAGTAGACGTTTGTCAGTAACTTTTGTAACTTAAGTTGTAGTTAATTACTATCATTCCTTAGAATCCTTGTGTTATTTCCTTTCCTTTGCTTTCATTGTTAGACCAATTGGAATAAAGCCTGAAACCTACCTACCACTTCATTTGCGATTAATGTTCCCCTGTGTCTAGGTAGTTGTATAATTACAGTTTGCCTTTCAAGATCATTTTCTTTGCAAACCACTACTCCCACCCCTTTGAAGGAATGGGGCAAATTCACGGGAGTGCTTCTTTTGCACATTACAATTAAACCAAGTCAACCATCACAGTTCTGAATTGGGAGTCAGCTAGAGGTATAGGTAGTTATATTGTGTTAAACTCTTTTTTTGTGCTGTAAGAGATGAATTAAGGGCAAAAGTGACTAGAACAAGACAGATAATTATAAAAGCCTATGTGTGTATTTAATTTGTAGGTTTACAGGTTTCTTTTACTTGATGGCTTTTAAATTAAAGCTAGCTACAATATGTATAACATTTCTGAGATACTTGTTATTGAATTATTTTTACTTCAAGGATTCTAATGTTAAGTTCTTAAAATCATATTTACCAGTTTCTTAAGCCAATTCTTATGTTAGACCTTCTTACCCCATTTACAAATCATTATAGTTTTTTTAAAAATCCCACTGACAATAAAAAACTTGAGATATTACCTTTCGTATGTAAAGCTTACTTGGGAGTTTTGATGATTTGGAAAAAACTGTAAAATACAAATCATTATAGACTAATATGCTAAAAATATTTACTAAAATTGAGCAAAACATTTTTCCTTTGGTGAACATTAATGATTTTCTATATCAAGAAAACATAATTGACAAATAAAAAGAGATGAAGTACCATTCAAGTTTCATTTATAAACCTAAAAATGACTGAGGCCATTAAGTATGCAATTTTTAATTAAAATATGTTAGTCTTATTTAATTTGCTTGTAAATGTCTATTTCAAGGAATTATGGAACTAAGAATGGTCACCACATTTGTTAATAAAACACCATTTATATTTTTCCCCTAGTGTAATGGTCTTTCATCTCTTTTGACATGAGTATTGTGTATGTTGTTCAGATAAGATTTATACATACGGAGACTAAATTTAACTGGTTATGTTTTTAAAGGGAAGACTGGAATTTTAAGGTCATAAATTCCCAGTCTCCCAAATGATTGTAAATACAAGTTTATTGGTATTCTAAAGGTACTATGAACTTTTTGTTTTACTTATCTCTATATCAAGAGTACTTGGGTAATGAAGAATGTCTTTACACTCAGAGCCTTTTACATTGACTTTTTAATTTGTGATTTGTGATTTAAAGGCTTGCAGAAGGGGAGCAGATTTTATCTGGTGGAGTGTTTAATAAACAGAAAAGCCATGATGACATTGTTACTGAGTTTGGCGATTCCGCTTGCTTTACTCTTTCATTGTTGGGACATGTATATTGGTGAGTAAGAATCATTCAAATTATCAGAAAATTGTTTCTAGTACTAGAGTGCTTTGTGGTTTTAAAACCTCTGCTAATGTATGTTTATCAAATAGCACTTGGATGAGTAGTACAGTCTGCTAGTTCCATGACCTTTTTAAACCTGAAAAATATTACAGATGCTGATCCCATGGTGCCTACTTTGCCTTAATGATAATAGCTGCATCAGCATTGTCTGACACTTGAATGCACAGATGGGTTTTTTACCCTGTTCAGGGGAGTATCTTATGTAGTCCACTGAGGAAAAAGAAGAAAAAGAGAGTTTTTTCTCTAATGTTAAGTATCACTGATGCTCCTTAGAAAGAGGTTTGAAAGCGAGTTTCAGTAATAAAGTAAATACATTTATTTATATTTATTTACATTCAGTCTTTTAAAAGCAAATGAGAGAAGGAATGTGTATAAAGGACACGTGGATGAAGCCAAAGGAGCCAAAGCTTCGAGGGTGGGAGGTGGGGCTGGGAGGGGCGAGGGGCCAAGGTGAGGTGAAAATGGAGACAACTGTACTTGAACAACAATAAAATAAAATAAATAAAAGACCAAATTAACATTAAAAAAATAAAAGCACATGAGAGTAAATTCAATATTATCACTATTTGCTAATTTTTCTCACCTACTTTTATTCCGAAAGACCCTTTGAACTGGGGAACTGGGGGAGATCTGTTGTGTGAGCCCACAGGAACCATTCAAGTGCCCGTGGGATGCATTGCTGTGTAAGCGTCACTGTTGCAGATCACAGGAGAAATGGAAAGGATCGCTTGTCCAAAGAATTAGGATAGCGCCTGTTTTAAGATAAACTGAGGCCAGTACTAGTTTGAAAAACTACTTACTTAGTAGTTTTTCTTAGTACTTAGTACTAAAGTTTTTCTTTAGTACTTAATTTTAGTACTAAGTACTTAGTTTTTCTTAGTACTTAGTACTAAAAACTACTAAGTAAGTAGTTTTAGTAGTTAATAGTAGTTTTGTTACACCTTGAAAATGTCTTTTTGAACAGAATAAATTATTTGAATTGGGGCTTGTTTTCAGATGATAACATTCTTGAGAATAGGAATAAGCAAAAATGTAATATCAATATCTTCATTTATCTAAATAAAAGGACTTATAGTAATTAATTTAGTTCATGCAGCTATGATTCTTCTTGTCATTTATTCAAGGAACTTTGAGATTCATCACCCATTATGGCTAGACACCGTACTGGCACTGGGAATATAAAGATAAATAACTCACAATCCCTGCCCTCAGAGTTTTGTAATAGAGGAAATAAGTGGTAAACAAAAGTTCCTAAGCTTTTATCATCACAATAAAAATGCTGTGATAAAATTTAAGCAGTATTTTGTTTGAATGAGGGAATGCTCAGTTCTAGCTGGTTAAGAAGAGGGGTAAGACAGTAACTAGGAAAAACTTGATAGAATAAGTTTTGTTTCTTTGAATTCTCAATAGCAATAAAATTAGAAATTAGAAAATATGCAAAATACTTGAATGGACGTTTCTCCATCGAGTATATGGATGGTAAGTGAGCCCATGAAAAGATGTACCAAATCATTAGACATTAAGGAAAGGAAAGGAAAGGAAGGGAAAGACCACCATTAGTTGTCCTGGCTGGTGTGGCTCAGTTGGGTGGAGCATCATCCCATAAACCGAATGGTCACGGATTCCATTACTGGTTAGGCGATATTCCTAGAGTAAGGGTGAGGTCCTGAGTAGGGTGTGAGAGGCAACCAATTGAAGTTTTTCTCCCACATCAGTGTTTCTCTCTCTCTCTCCCCCTTCCTCTCTCTTTAAAAATCAATAAGCATGTCCTTGGGTGAGGATTTAAAAAACAAAACAAAACATAAAACACCTAGAAACCACTACACACATATTAAAATGGCAAAAATAAAAACTACTGACAGTACTAAGTCCTGGTAAGGATGCAGAGCAATGGGATTTTTCATACATTGTTGGTGGGAATATAAAATGATACTTGCACATGAATGTCCACAGCTGCTTTATCTGAAAAAGCCTAGAAGTGAAATCAACCCAAGTTCAGTGGTGAATGGAAAAACAATCTACATTCATACAATGGACTACACAGCTCAGCAATAAAGAGAAGCAAACTGATGCATACCATAACTTGGGTAGATTTCAAGTTAAAAAAGCTAATTTCAGAAGTTTAGATACTATATGATTCCATTTATGTAAACAACATTATTGCTATGAGAAAATTACTGTGCTAGAGAAAGATCATCGGTTCTCAGAGGTTGGAGTTGGGCTGAGGGCGTGGCTATAAAGTAGCTGAAGAAGTTTCCTTGGGATGTTGAAAGAGTTCTATGTCGCAATTGTGGTGGTGGTTATACAAATCTACACATGTGACAAAATTTCATAAAACTATACAGAAGCAAATGAGTGCATGTAAAAACTGCTGAAATCCAAATGAAGTCTGTGGTTTATTTTACAGTGCTGTGCTGCTGTCAATTTCCGTGTCTTCACAATTGTTCTGCGGCTCCATCAGATGTTGTTATTGAGGGGAGCTGGCTGTAGAGTGCATAGGAACACTGTACTATTTTTGTGACTCTGTGTGAGTCAGATTATTTCAAAGTCAAATTTGAAAAAATGAAAGTGTTAAAAGTTTCAAAATGCTATGTATGTATTACTAATTATTTTGAACCATGATTATTAAATGTTCTTGACAGTATAGTTGAATCAGGTTCTAACCATGGAAAAGGAAGGTTTTTCCCCCCTTCTTCAGAGGACTAACAGTGGATTATTATTATTTGTTATAATAATAATTATTATTTTTATTTATCATAAAGATTAAAAGGTTACATATCCAATGAGAGACATCCTTGCTCTAAAAACTGACTTTTCATTTCTACCATCATGTGCCTGTCTTGTGACCACAATTGTACTCAGTAATCTAGATACTTAACATTATAGTTTTGTAGCTATGGCTTATCTTTTTTATCTCCATTGTTTTGATAGATACTTTATTAGTCTTTTTGTCTACAATAGCACATGAGACTTCTATGTTTAGGATGCAACTGATAATAAGTCAGGTTCCTAGATTAACCTGTTTCTTCCCAATATTATCTATTCTAAATAATTATTTTTACCCCAGTTATTAGGGAAACTCCTTTCTGTGTTTCAATAAAAAGTCCATCTACAGTTGGAACATTCCAAGCAGTTTAATTTTCTTAAATCTTTCCCCTTTTAACCTCTCTGTTGAATGAATAATTAGAAATTTATCTCCCAGATTGGGTTATTAAAGTTTCGAACCTGGCTTCTTTCCCAGTTAGTTCTTATATTATTTATACGTCTGTCTGTACTTCTCTGTGTGCATGTCTAATCTCTTCTTAGCAGACACTAATTTTGTTTTAAACTTCTTGTATTTTCTGATCCGTTAATGAGAGCATGGCTTATAAAAATCAGCCTTGCCAACTTATCAAAAGCTAAATTTTTTTTTTTGCTAAAGTAAACAGAAAATAAAATTTAAATGATATTGGAGAATGATTTTTATTATAAAGGATCACCTCTTACATTTCCAGAACATTTTTCCATGAATAAATTATGCTATCTTTGCTTGAATTAATTTGTCCACCATTTTTCTGACCATTAAATAATTCATTGAATCTACTCAATGCAACTTTTTAAATTATTAATAAAAGTGCCAGTTTTATGTTACTTTATGCAAACAAAGCAAGGGGGCAAGGCTACTTGAAAACAGGAAAGAGATAATATAAAAATGAAAAAGATCTAATTTCCTGTCTGCAGGAAGCTTATAATCAATTGCTAGAGAACACACATGAAAGATAAATAATTAGGCAAACCATAGTTGTAAAAGAGATGAAGGGGCTATTAACATAAATTAGTTTAGGTGAGAAGTAGTAAGAACTTTTGGAAGCTTAGGATAATCCTCAAACATTGAGATTTCTTCGTATTTTTTTTTTCTTAGCCTTACATTAACAGTTTACAAGCCTTTATTTGCCACTTTCCACTCATATTACTTGGGGGGGAAAAGTTCCTTTTATGTATTTTCTTCATTTCTTATTAAATTAACCCTTAATCCATGGTAAGTGATTACATCATTATTGTGACGATTACTTTTCCTTTATCAATCAATGATCTTAGGTGTAGACTTTGATAAAACTGATTTACGTTTTCTGAAAGTCTGCTACCTGCTCCGGCTTCCCTCTTTGTCCATGTGTTTATTGAATCAATTATGAAAGTGTGGGACACTAGATACCCTTCCACTGGTGGTTCTTGTTTTTTCTTTAGTACATCATTTATTCTAGTTTCTACTCTCTTGCAAAACTTGGAGGTCAGGCAGACAAATACCCAGTTCCCCAAGGGGTCTTCTTCACAGTTCCCTGAGATCACACTGACAGCACTTAAACAGATTGTATGTTTTAGCTGATAAAACAGTATGTTTTAGTTTCATTTGAAGGTTCTTTGGAAAATCTTGGTTAGATGTGCTCCGGCCCTTTATAGAGTTTTGGAAGGATTGCTGTATCTTAATTTTTTCCCATTATATGTATAAGGAAGAATTTCCACCACAGACCAAGTGATTAGTATTTTTTACCTGGAAGCTCCAATGAGTCTCACTAACCTTCAACTCCATCCTCCTTCCCATTTAAAAGCCAGGGAGGTAATGCTGGTCTAATAATTTTCAGATTTTTAAAAGTATATATGGTTTCATGGATGTTGTTTACATTCTAAATATAAGCCTTTATACACCTGATTTAGAAAAAATACATTTTCCTATCATTAAGAGCTACCACCTCTACTTAGTTAGAAAATCTGATCACTTAAATATACTATATTTAAATCATGTAAATCACTTTCAAAATTACTACTAGGAACTAGGATATTATATTAAAAATTAAGAAAATGAGACTGAAACATTTGGATGTGTTTATATCACTGTAGAATCACCTACAGTGATTCTAGTATCTGACAGTAAATTAAAAGCATTGTAATGTTCAAGGAGGCAGTGATAGTTTATTTTGTTATCATTCCTTTCGATTCATGTTGTCTTTGCTTTAACTGACTTTTGACTTGAACTCCCCCAAACAATAGAGATTGGAGGATGGTAAGAAGAGGAAATTGGTGATTCAGGGAAGCATCCAGAAGAGTATTATTCTCAGACCTTTATATAAGACTTCCCTAGTTTCTGTAATAAAAATTTCTTTATAATGTTTTCTTTATAATGTAGCTTGTCTAATCTACTTGTTTGTCTTTACAAAAATTTCTTTATAATGTTTTCTTTATAATGTAGCTTGTCTAATCTACTTGTTTGTCTTTACAAAAATTTCTTTATAATGTTTTCTTTATAATGTAGCTTGTCTAATCTACTTGTTTGTCTTTACAGCAAAACAGATCGGCTTGCCAAAGGATCAGAATGTTACCAAAAGAGCCTTAGTTTAAATCCTTTCCTCTGGTCCCCCTTTGAATCATTATGTGAAATAGGTAGGTTTATAGAAGTGGTTATGGTGGGGGAGTCCCCCATTTCCTCTTCTGTAGTTTTCCCCCTACTTAATTTTGGAACATGATAAAAATTACCCAGAAAAAAATATTTTTCAAAGCCTAAATTTGAGAACAAGAAATAAGATAGAATCATATGCTTAAGGAGTAATGTAGACTTTCTTGTGTCCTCTAGTATGAATTGTATTAGGAGTATAGCACTAGCCAAAACAGCTTACTGGTAAGAAAAGAAATGAATAGAATGCCCAGAGCAGGAACTGTTATATAAATAAGACCTGGAAAATATGGGGAGAGAGTATCTCAGTATATATATGCTCTAGGATGCCTAAAGAATCAACATTGTATACATGGAGGTGTTTAAAACTTTATTGTAATATCAACTGGGCTTCAACTCTCTACCCTCCTCAATTCTTACCTTGAGCAAAATGAGATCTAGATTTTTGCTTTCTGCTTTACAACAACCACAGGAATTGGCATTCTCCTGTGATTTACTTAAAATCAATGTCATTGCTGTTTAGTTTTTTTCCTAAATTTACAACTTTATCTTAGGGATGAACTTTTGTAATAAATTGATGGATAGGCTTTTGGGAGGTAAATTTGATTAGCTGAAACAGACAGGAGAACTTTAAAACTCTAGGAAAGGGCTATTCTTAGTGACTTGTGCATACCTGAAAAAAAAAATTAACCCTCATTTCTTCAGAGGCAAACCTTTTTTTTTTCTCCCTTCACAGGCGAAAAGCCAGATCCTGACCAAACATTTAAATTAACCTCTTTACAGAACTTTAGCAGCTGTCTGCCCAACTCTTGCACAACAGTAGTATCTAATCATAATATATCTCACAGACAGCCTGAGACGGTTCTTACGGAAACACCCCAGGACACAATTGTAAGTGTATCATAATCTAGTGTTCAAAATATTATAAAGGTAAAAAATAATGATCTGAACTAAATGATATATTGTAAATGACATGGTAGAAATTTTCTGTTTCAGGAATTAAACAGACTGAATTTAGAATCATCCAATTCAAAGTATTCCTTGAATACAGATTCCTCAGTGTCTTATATTGATTCAGCTGTAATTTCACCAGATACTGTCCCTCTTGGAACAGGAACTTCCATATTATCTAAACAGGTTCAAAATAAACCAAAAACTGGTCGAAGCTTACTAGGAGGACCAGCTGCTCTTAGTCCATTAACCCCCAGGTAAGACAAACAAAAGATAGTTCAAAATGTGCTATGATAAATGATATTTTAATAATTTATAATATTAGTAATATAAATTCATATGAACAACAACTTCTAAATCATTATGGAAATAGAGGTATTTAATAAGTCAATAATGAGTCTATTCTGTTTTCAGAAAATGCAGTAAAAAATAACTGATAAACATTTGATATTAAAATATTGGAGAAAATTTAAAACTCTTAAATATGCCTTATTGAGCTAGTGTATGTATTAAAAGATACTGTCTTTATAGCTGTGTGTCAGGGAATAGTAATGAGCCTTTTGAAATGTCGGAATGTTTGTGATATAATCAGATAGTGGTTGTTGTTCAAGTGCTGTTTTCCAAAACATGGAGGAAGGAATGACACCTGTTAATAGAAATATTTTGTCAAAATTATTAGAAGTACATGTATGTGTAAATATAGGAACTCAGCCCAGAGGACACATATCTAAAAGTATCAGAATAAAAGATTATGTGGTAGAACAGACTACGAATTGGGTCCCAGGGCCAGGGAGCTACTAAAATGGCATTGCCATGAGATGACAGCAGCTCATCGAGTCCATAAATGACTCACAAACGGCTTCAGTGGCCTCTAGAGACCTTTTCTCCAGAATAGTGTCTAAATCCCATAAATCCCAATAACTTGAAGCAGTTTGATCATTTGGAACTTAGCTTTTACTCTTTCTAGTAAATCTCCTGAGTTCAGTAGTTGCTGCTCAATTTAGTCTTGTCTGCTTGCTTTTTGAAGTTGTAGTTACGGCGGGTGGGATAGTCTACATTCACAGCTTCTTTTAATCTGCCCCTTAGATCCTCACTGCCCCCAAGACTGATTTGCCATTCTCTTCCTTTTAGACCTTCTAATTTAAGTATACTGCTGCTTTATATATGCCTTGATGACTTTTTGACACCTTGATTTCAACCTCTTCTCAGTTTTGGGATTTTGCCATTAGAAACCCCAAGTCCTGGAGATGGATCCTATTTACAAAACTACACTAATACATCTTCTGTAATTGACGTGCCACCCACCGGAGCCCCTTCAAAAAAGGTATTTCACATGTAAAATATAGTTTTGGTACTGATGAGAGAAATCCATTTAGAATTCCAGTCTGTGAAAAGCAATTTCACAGAGGCTCTAACTTCATATAGTTGCTGTTGCCTTCGAGTCGTCGATCTAAGTGTAAAAGGTCATCGCCGTCCTAGCCTCCTGGTTGTGGTCGGAGGGTGCCCTTTCGCTGCATTAGATTATAAGTTGCAAGTATAGTATATTTCAGCATAGAGCTAAATAAACACATTCAGATTTTTACGTTTAATTTTCTGGGTTTTTTAAAATGAAATTAAGATGGTCTGTTGCTTCTAATATAAATAATAACTTTTATCTGCCATAGGTTTTACTTGTCCCTGCCACTGTGTTTATTTTTTAATTAAGCTCATGTTAAAATTAAAAACAGACTGACTTACGTAAAGCCAGCTGTTTCTGACAATAAAATTCTTACAGTGGATTCTCATAGATGTGTAGTAAATTTATAGTAAATGTGTAATAAAATGAAAGATATTTGACAGTACTTTTTAGTAAATACTGGAACACATTTTGAGACTCTCTTTGTAATATTCTTTTATAAAGGTCTGTGGCAATAGAGGCCAAAGCGCCATTTGTTTGAAAGGTGTCTGTGGTGCAGGGTATCTTTTATGAGAATTAAATTAGGTCGTACATGCAAAATGCCTATTGCCATGCTTAGTGGATGTTTAAGGAATGGAAGCTAGATAAGTAATACCAGTACACGAATGACCAGCATAGCTAGCGCCTTTTCCCTTCCAGAGACATGTTTCCTCTTGTGTTCTCTCTGTTACTCCTGAACGCAGAGTCTAAAGAATGTTTTTTCTACTATAGCTCCAAGAGTGGTGAGAGGAGACTACAAAGTAGTTAAAGTGTGGATTATTTTAAATGTGATTTCTGAAAGTTGGTAACTACCTGGTATTGTATTATTATGAGAGTGAAATGTAATTGTGGAAATTAGTTTATTACAGTTATGAGAAGGCATGCTGGCATGGTAGTTAGCATACCAGGTGAAATAGGCCAGAGCCAGGCAAGCATTGCAATCAGGACAAGTTTAGCCGTGAAAGATACATGATTTCAGTGCCCAAATAATAAAAGCCATTTATTGTCTTATCCTCTTCTGCATCTGTTCTCTTCTTACCCTATTCCAAGACGTTCTTATGTCTGCATACACTATCAATTAAAAATATCAAACTGAGTTCTGAGTACTGTATGTAGCTCTTTGTTAAATAAGAAAGGGCCAGAATTGACTTAAGTTTTGTCCCTTGGGTGAATGTAGAAGGAAGAGGAGGAAGGAGAATAAAGTTTTGTTTTGAGGTGGTGGTGGATTAGGTGAAAATATTCAGTGGATAGTTAGTCATAAAAGAAAGAATATGGACTGGTGATTGGAATAGTAATTAAAGCTGTTAAAATGGCCAGGCTTTTCTGGGGAAAGAGAGTAGCCGAGGACTGCAGATTGAGTACACGAGAAAGAAGTGTTAGTTCTAAGAGCAGTATCCTTAGAATTTGGAAAATAATTGGGTAATTTCATTTTTAATCTATTCCTGTAACTACTGTAGGTTTTCCCCACTATCCAACAGTAAAGCATTCATGAAACCTTCTGTGAATCTAAACTGGTTTAAAGCAAAGAAGTAGTTACCATTAATTTATATGGAAAAATTTGGAGCATTCCCAAAATTCAGCATACACATACGTCTTTATTTCATTCACCCAACTGAAATGCTTCATTACTTCTAGTTTTTTGATAAGTTGTAGCATCCTTACAAGTTCTCTTAAGGTCTTCTGATACTTTAGGACATATCTTGTTAAGGAGTGCAAAAAATAAGTCAAAATAAAACACAGATGCTCGCAGACACAGTTCCATGCTCTGGTGCTTGATGCTGAGATGCTGAGTGTAGTTCTCAGGGAAGGAGCTGAGTGGTGCCCTCCTCGCTGCTGGGGGCTCGCGAAGCCTCTAACAGCTCTCATGCTGAACACTGTTTTTGCTTTTCACCTTGTTTCATAAAAGCAAAAATCACCAACCTACAAAAAACAAGGGATACCTATATAGAGCTGTTTTTAATAAATGCCAAAGAAGGGATATAGAATCTTATTATATATTATTTTGTTGTTGTTGTTTAAGATTTTATTCATTTATTTTTACAGAGAGGGGAAGGGAGGGAGAAAGAGAAAGAGAGAAACATCAGTGTGTGGTTGCCTCACATGCCTCCTACTGGGGACCTGGCCTGCAACCCAAGCATATGCCCTGACTGGGAATAGAACCAGAGACCCTTTGGTTCAGAGGCTGGTGTTCAGTCCACTGAGCCACACTAGCCAGGGTTATATTCTTTTTTATGGGTACTAACTCAAATCATAAATCTTGAGAATAGTAGTCTTAAAAATCTTTAGCACTTAGCCCCAACTAGAAAAGGTGTGTAATAAATGGCTTCCAGGATTTTTGAACCTGCTCTTGGAAACTAAAGTGAAAGATGACAAGACAGTATAAAAAAATACTGGGGTTAAAAAGCGGCACTATCCTAATGTTTATTGTAATAAGACATTAGTAATGACAAATAATTACATTAATAGTTTGTATTTTCAGATGACAGTAGTATATTATGAAATCTTGCATTGGGAAAATGGAAATGGGAGCGTCATGTGTCTTTTATTATTTACAATGCAATTTATAATTCACAAACCTTAGACTTTTTGTGTTTTACAGTCTGTTGCCAGAATCGGCCAAACTGGAACAAAGTCTGTCTTCTCCCAGAGTGGAAATAGTCGAGAGGTAACTCCAGTTCTTGTTGCACAAACACAAAGTTCTGGCCCACAAACAAGGTATTTATTATGGTGTCATTATGTGATATTGTTCAGCTTTTCTTGCTATGCTTCAATACAGGCAGGCTTTGACTCTCCCAAGAATTCTACAATGACTATTATAAATTTTGAATATAGCACATTTGAAATTTCTAACTTACTGAAAAGACTAGTATAATTTTTAGTTGAGTATTATAATGCAAGTCAAGAATTAGCTATAAGCTAGAAGTGTTGACAAGACCATACACCCTCTGCCTGAAGCATCTAGAGGAGAATTCTTCCTTGACTCTTTCAGTGTCCTGTAGCCCCAGGCATTCCTTAGTTTGTGGTGGCCTGTCTCAGTATACGCCTCCATTGGGCTCCACAAGGCCATCTTCCCTGTGTGTCTCTGTATCCAAATTTCCCTTTTCATGTAAAGGAAATCAGTGATATGGGACCTAATGGCCTCATCATAACATGTCTATAACTACAAATACCCTGTTTTTAAATAAAGTCACATTCAAGGTACTGGGGGTTAGGGTTCAACGTATCTTTTTAGGAGATACAGTTCAACCTGTAGCATTGCTTTATTAACATGTACTCTTTATTTTGTCTTTTAAGAGGTGGTTTGGATTTTATAGTATATATTTTTTAAAATATTTTATTTATTTATCTTTAGCGGGGAAGGGAAGGAGAGAGGGAGAGAAATATCAATGTATGGTTGCCTCTCTTGCATCCCCTGCTGGGAACCTGCCTGCAATCCAGGCATGTGCCCTGACTGGGAATCAAACCTTGATCCTTCAGTTCACAGGCCTGCGCTCAATCCACTGAGCTACACCAGCCAGGGCTATAGTGTACACTTTAACTTATAAAAGTCTACCTTTAAATAATAATATATATCATGCCACATATAATAAAACCTTATTACAGTATATTTGCATGCTCTTCTCCTAGTCTTTATACTAGTGTTTTCATGTAGTTTTACTTACATGTATGTTACAAACCCTGTAGTGCATTGTTATAGTTTCTGCCGTAGTTCTTCTATAGAAATTTTGTAAAGTAATAAAAAGAAGTCTATTTTATATTTACTCACATGTTTACAATTTCTGGTCCACTTTATTTCTTTTCTTTTCTCTTTTAGATTTTATTTATTTATTTCACAGAGACAAAGGGAGGGAGGAGGAGAGAGAGAGAAACATCACTGTGGGTTTGCTTCTAGCACAGCCCCCACTGGGGACCTGGCCCGCAACCCAGGCACGTGCCCTAGACTGGGAATTGAACCAGTGACCCTTTGGTTCTTAGGCTGGCACTCAATCCACTGAGCCACACCAGCCAGGGCCGGTGCTCTTTATTTTTTTTTCTATAGATCTAAATTTCAATTTGGTATCCTTTGCCTTCATCTTGAAGGAATTCTTTTAACATTTCATGTGGTTTAGGTCTACAGATCATTAATTTTTTTCAGCTATTGTATGTCAGAAGAAAATTTTGATTTCACCATTGTTTTTGTGTTTGAAAGAAATGTTCACTGGATATAGAATTCTAGTAAAGTTTTTATCTATTTAAAGATGTTGCTGGACCATCTTCTAGCTTGCATTGTTTGTGACTGGAAGCCTATTGTCATTCTCATTTCTGTTTATGTGTAATGTGTCTTTTTTCTCTGACTGTTTAAAGATTTCCTCTTTATCACTGATTTTAAGCCATTTGATTATGATGTGCTCTAGTATAGTTTTTTTTTTTCTTTCTTGGCCTTTGGATTCATTGAACTTCTTGGATCTGTGAGGGTTCCTGCTGCCCCCTTAGGTTTAATGATTTGGTAAACAATTCACAGAATCTAGGAAAGTGTTCTATTGAAAGTTTTATTATAAAGGATACAAAGCATGATCAGACAAATAAGGCCCACAGGATATGATCTGGAAGGCTCTGGAATCCAGAATTTCTGTGTTCACTCCCTATGGAATCAAGATGTGTCACCCTTTAGGTACATCAATTTGTTCACCAGCCAGGAAGCTCAACTAGGCTTCAATGTTGAGAGTTTTTACTGGGGTGTTATTGTGTAGGCATGATGATGCATCATTGGCTACATGATTGAACTCAGTCTCCACCACCCTGCCCTTCAGAAGGAGGTCAGGCTGATATCACCAAGCCTAGAGCCTCAACCCTCTCTAATCACTTGGTTGATCTTGCCAGTATGGCTAGCCCCTCATCCTGAAACTATCTGGAAGTCCACCATGAGTCATGAACTCAGGTATGGTCCCAGGGGCCCACCATGAATAATAAAGACATTCCTATCACTTGGGAAAGTCTGAGGGTTTAGAAGCTTCCTCCCAAGAACCCAAGACAAAGACCAAAGTTCTTATTATACAACACTCAACCTGAACTGGTCTGTTTTACCGAAGACTCTAGGGAACCCTTCTGCAGGTTTTTGGAGCTCCTCTCCTCTTTGTAGCTGTTTCCTTTCCAGTACTCTGACCTACAGATGCTAGCTGCCTTGGCTTCCCTGAATTCTCAGCATTTTCAGACCCGAGCTCTATTCGTGTTTCCGTTCCCTTCACTGCCTCCTCGGAACTCTCCTCAGGCATGTGCTGCCCGCTGTCCAATGTCTGAAAAACACTGTGTGCCTTCCCCTCAATATTGCTGTGAACCTTAAACTGCTCTTCAAAGTAAATTACCATATTTTGCTGTGTATAACGTGCACTATTGTGCCCAAACTTTTGAGGGAAAAATAAGGATGCACATTATACAGGGGTAGTACTAATTCTGTATCTATAGAAATATTTTTAATTCTTTTATTTATGCTTATGCATTAAAACTGTAACTCTAAAAAGCAATAGAACGATATCTATATGTAAAATAATACCCTGGAATACGATAATTGGTTTTGTTTCTAAATATAAATAATTGAATTAAAAAATTAAAATGAAACTTTTTTCCTGGAATTTTGGGCCAAAAACGTGGGTTCACATTATACATGGCAAAATACAGTAATTAAAAAGTTTATTGAGCCCTGGCTGCTGTGGCTCAGTGGATTGAGCACTATTTTTTAAAGTTTATTTAAAAAAATAATTGGTCAACCCAAATGACCTCCCTTGCTGAAATCCTTACATTAAGATTATGTCTTTTGAAAGGATTAAGGACAGCCAGGGTATTCTTTATTCACTGGTCAAACATCTCTTTTCAAAAGCCTCTTTTACCCAAACTCAGGTAATTAGTAGGATTTCCCATAAACTATATACGTTGTACACAGTTTACTCTGTAGGTTTACTCTCTGATAATTTTAGGTTTTAAGTTTGCTTGCTTTCTAAGAATGAAAGTCTTATCATATAGAGGTTGCCTTTAAAGTAAAAAATGTATCCATGTAATTATTAGATTGCTTTTGCTGTGTAAACCTTGATGTGGTATTTGAATTTACAGGGAAATAACTTCTCAAATACCAGTTTTTCTGGTAGTATCTGTTGGCAAATATCGCTACTATCCATGTCCAATTATCTTTTCCTTTTTCTCTAATTTGCTGTAGTTGCAAATGAGAACTAGAGATAATTGGTTTATAGATGTGTTTACCAGTTATTAACCCAGGATTTTTATGTGAGTTAAATTCAACAATAAGCAATTTCAGTTAGAGCGAAGTTCTGTGGTATGATCATTAATGTATGATAACACAAATAGTATTTAAGTCTGAGTTTTCATAGACGGATGAGAAGAGGACTGACTAAACTCATCAACTTTAGAGTACAAACATGTTGGATACTTTTTGTATTTATTTATTTATTTTTATTTTTATTGATTTGAGAGAGAGAGAGACATCTATTTGTTGTTCCACTTATTGATGCATTCATTGGTTGCTTCTTGTATGTGCCCTGACTGGGGATCAAACCCACAACCTTGAAGTATTGGGACCATTCTCTAACTGAGCTACCCAGCCAGGGCCTTTAAATTTTTTTTTAAATATACTTGAATTGAAGCAATAATTGTGGCCATAAATTGAGTTTTTAAAAAATACCTACTTCTGTAATTTTTGTAGTACAACACCTCAGGTCCTGAGCCCCACCATCACGTCTCCCCCCAATGCACTGCCCCGGAGAAGTTCACGCCTCTTCACTAGTGACAGCTCTACGACTAAGGTAATGCTTTCCCCTAAAATGCCTGTTCATCTGACTCAATCTCTGATAAATAAATAAGGTGGTTATTTTTAATATTTTAGTATTTTTTTAAATTTGGGGGGCCATCTATAACATTTGTAAATCTTCTTGGTCCTTTAATAAATATTTTATAACATTGTTGAGATGAAAAGATTGTGGCGGAGAACAGATCAGTGGTTATTAGGAGTTAGGACTGGGGGGGTTAGCGGGTGGGGGTGTGGCTATTAAAGCAGAGCTCAAGGGGATTTCTTTGTCCTCTAGTACAATAGTTCTGTTTACTGTGGCAGTTGGTTACACAAATCCAAACATGTGAAAAAATTCGTAGATCTATGCACACCTCCGAAAAAAAAACAGATGCAGATAAAAAAACTGATGAAATCTAAATAAGATCTGTAGTTTAGTTGAGATGTTACACCAACTCTAGTTTTCTACATTTGATGGTGTACTACGGTTATCAGATGTTATCATCAGTGAAAACTGGGGAAAGAGTAAATGGAAATTTTCTGTTTTCTTTGCACATTTCTTTGCACAATTGGAGGGTCTCATTATGTCTGATAAATTTTCTTGGTCTGTTGACAAATATTATGAGCCATCTTGAACTTTGACTATATACAGATCAACTGTTCTGTGGTGCTCTGATACAATTAAGTAGTATTGCATCTACTTATTTTCTTATTTTTAAATAATAAATGAAAATGATATACTTTCAGAAAAGAACAATATTTAATGCTAATTTACCTCAAATACTAGTTTATACAGATTATGTTCGGAATTATTTAAAATTAAATGACTTTGAAGATTTTTGTCTTTATAAAATTTCTTCTGAGAAAAATATACATCAATCAAGATTGTACATCTATTTATATCTAATATTTGAGAGAGAGCTGGGGAATGTCTGAAGTACAAGATTGTAACCAGTGTGGGGCTTTTCTCCTTTTTACAGGAGAACAGTAAAAAATTAAAAATGAAGTTTCCACCTAAAATTCCAAACAGAAAAACAAAAAGTAAAACTAATAAAGGAGGAATATCTCAACCTAACATAAATGATAGCCTGGAAATTACAAAATTGGACTCTTCCATCATTTCAGAGGGGAAAATCTCCACAATCACACCTCAGATCCAAGCATTTAATCTACAGAAAGCAGCAGCAGGTCTGTTTTAATTGCTAAATATCTGCTTTGTATTTTATTTTATTCAGTTTTCTTTAGTAAGTTTTTTTTATGTTCTTTTCAAGTGCCTCATTTTTTTAGATAGATGTTGGAATTTTTGATGAATTATTTTGTAATTAGCCTTTCTAGAAAACCAAACTGTTTTATTATCTTTTCTCCTTTGTTTACTACATTGTTTTCTCCTAGAAGGTTTGATGAGCCTTCTTCGTGAAATGGGGAAAGGCTATTTAGCTTTGTGTTCATACAACTGCAAAGAAGCTATCAATATCTTGAGCCACCTCCCTTCTCACCACTACAATACTGGTTGGGTGCTGTGCCAAATTGGAAGGGCCTACTTTGAACTTTCAGAGTACATGCAAGTAAGTATGAAAAACAGTGGTATATGCCTTTTATACACAATCGAAATTGAATTAAAATGCTCATGCTTGACAAGGCTACATCTAAAAGGTCAATATTTATTATGTCACGTCTTTATATTTACTTTCTCGGTATTATAATTTATAAATACAGTTTTTTCTTGTGTTAGGGGGTGAGTGATTTAAATTCTTCAGGATTACTTGAGATAGATTTGTACAGAACCCAGGTAAGTCATCCATACATTGTTATGTGGAACACTTGCACTCAGTTGGATCTGAAAATATATATTTACCATTAAATAGATATTTCTAGCCAAAATTCTTTCTACCATATTTAGAGTTCTTACTGGGATGAATATTTGGCATTTAATACATTTTATAAACTTGAGGGATGCTATGAAGAAAACTGCATGTAATCGAGGACAGAGTATCCGTATCGGAAGGCTTTTATCCTTTTAACTTTAACTGCATTCATTGTTTAAGTTACTTATTTATACTTATTTAGAGGATGATTAACCTAAAGTCAAAGAAAATTCTAATTGCTTTTTAAAAAGATTTTACTTATTTATTTTTAGAGAGAGGGGAATAGAGGGTGAAAGAGAGAAAGAGAAACATCAGTATGTGGTTGTCTCTTGCACACCCCCTACAGGGCACCTGGCCTGCAACCCAGGCACGTGTCCTAACTGGGAATCGAATTGGCGACCCTTCACTTTGCAGTGTGGCGCTCAGTCCACTGAGCCACACCAGCCAGAGCAGAAAACTCTAATTTTCAATTTAAATGTTCTCCCTACTTTTTCCAAAGCAGGTTTTCCCCTTGCCCCCTCTAAGTTAAAAAACAAACTTAGAAATTCACATATTTATACAATTTCTCTAATATAAATTACTTAAGATTAATAATGTTACTTTTCTGCCTTATTTGCTTTCAGTTCATTTATTCAGAATATATTTGAGGGCATGTTATGTCCTATACTCTCTTCTGGATTCTGTAATATACAACTAGACAGATTAATTGCTTGCCTTCATAGAGTTTACATTACAATAAAAGAGACAGATCGTGAGCCAATAAATGTGCAAAGACAGATAGCAGTAAGTTATATGAAGAAAAAATGAAGCATGATAAGGAAATTGGGGGACAGTAAGTGTGGCACTATGTTTTGAAAAGTGTGCTCGGGGAAAGAAGGTTACTCCTCCCTTTATCAGCGGCGTGAAGGTCTAGGGATGGAGCCTTCTTTCAGATAGAGAACGAATGCAGAAGGTTCCTGTTGGTGCGGTTTTGCGAAGTAAAGGGAAAAGAGCCGCAAGCAGCCTTACTCATTACGAGAAGACCCAGGTTTGATTGCGGTCCTTTCCCAGTACGCAGGCACAGAGACTGCTTCGCAAGCCCTTTTCAAAATTATTTCTAATATACTGTTTCATAGGTACTTTAAAATACATGAATTTTGTTGCTTCCCCTAATTATAGAGCAGATATAGACCGAGATATTTAACTGAAGGAAGCCTTTGTTTCAACTTAATTTTGTTTTTGTTCCTTGTCCATGACACAGTCACTTTTCAGAAGAAGCAAAAGATTCTGAAAAATTTGAAAACAAGCATGTCCAAAACCAGCCAAAACCATTTGGCTGGTGACTAGGTCTGTTTTCTTGTAACCAATGGCTATTTGAAAAAAATGCCTATTTGAAAAACTTATCTGTATTACTTTTAAGGGATTTCATGGAAGTTACAAGTTATCAAGCTATCCTAAATAGTATGTGACCATTTCTTAGAATTAAGTTCCTGGTTTTATAACTATTATTTTCTTATTTTCTGTCATCTTCATTTCATTAAGAACAGACCAGATATTCCTTAGTTCTCAATTAAACTTAACTTTCAGAATTTTGAACTTACTGAATTGATAAATGAGAAAACGAATTGGTTTTGTATAACCAACGGCTCCAGCTTCAGGGAGAGGGCAGTGTAGTCCCAAGAGCTGTGAGTGTGGTGAGGAGAGGCCCTCGGTCAGTGAGTGCCGCGGAGGGAAGAGGGGCTGCTAGACAAGGATGATTCCTGACAGGTACGACATTGGTGGGAGTATTCAGTGCTCAACGTGCCTGAACCTACTTTTCCTCTATAGTTTTCAACTCAACCTCTTAATAAAGGTCAGTACAAAAATAGGTTTTGTGTTACAGAAGTCATTCTTCTCCCACCTTTCCTAAGGGAGTTATCCTATAAAGCTACCATTAAAACTTTGAACTGTGTTTTTTGAGAATAAGAGAATTGACTTGTCCTTTTTAAATTGCAATTTTGAATAGCTGTCTTTCTTGTGTCTGTAAACTTAAATTTTCTTTTCAAAATTCATGTTTCTATTATGACTTATGCACAGAAACTAAGTGTGGATGTGATTAACATTTGACCTGCCATGCAAGGTTGCTCAATTTGGCCTTGCGTTATTACTAACTCACATAAACATCGTAAAACAAGAGAGCATAGAGGTCGTACAAGAAGAGTGCCCAGTGCTCTCCCTACATATATGTAAATTGTGTCAACTTGTTTTTCCCTTACTAGTTTTTGTATTTCAGGCTGAAAGAATATTCTCAGAGGTTAGAAGAATTGAGAATTACAGAGTTGAAGGCATGGAGATATACTCTACAACACTTTGGCATCTTCAAAAGGATGTTGCTCTTTCAGTTCTTTCAAAAGACTTAACAGACATGGATAAAAATTCACCGGAGGTATGTTAACTGAGATGCTTGGCTTCTGTAGCTATTTTTCGATCACCCTTACCAAATTGAGATGAACCAAATAATTCAAATGCCATTTAATATCACCCACACCCTTCTCTATAAGCAGGACTCAGAGAAGAAGAAAAGAGTCCTAAAATAGATGTTGCAGATTCCCAAATAGAAAAATCACAAAGTAGATATTTCATTCAGGATTAATCAAGATTTGGCTGCGTTAAAACTGCTGTTATCACCAAGATTAGGGATCGTTAACCAGAAATTATATGGAATGAAAATTGCTCCTTTTAAATTGAAATAAAATCATAATTTTGTCATTTTTAAAATTTATTTATTTACTTACTTATTTATTTAGAGAAAGGGGAAGGGAGGGAGAGAGAGAGGAAGAGAACATCAACGAGAAAGAGACATCTGTAGGTTGCCTCTCATACCTGCCCTGACTGGGGACCGAACCCACAACCCAGGCATGTGCCCTGATCAGGAATGGAACTGGTGACCCTTACACTTTGCGAGACAACGCCCAACCAATTGAGCCACACTAGTCAGGGCTTTGTCATTTTAAGACATAGACACAATTTATTTAGATGCTGCAGTCCTATAAGAATTGCATTTCAGTGCATCTCAAGAATATTTAGTGGTACTTTTATAACATGTTTAAACTTAGAATTTAAATGTCAATTCTTATTATTCTTGGCAGTTATGTTCTAGTTTCCATGAACAATGAGTTAGTAAATACTGAACCATTGCTCCTTAGGGAAATACACACACGCACACACACACACACCTTGATTATAAATTATAATCTTAAATCCTAAAATCAGCTCAGCCTGGTACATTCTATTTATTATACAAAAGAGAAAACGAGGTGCAAAAGTGTTAGGGTGACTTGCCTGAGACCACCATACAAATAGTGCCAGAGCTGGGATTCAGACTGTCCATCCGGCCCCAGAACCCGGGCTCCTTGCTTGTACTCCATGCACTGTCCCCCTGCAGTCTGTGTTCTGATCACCGACCTTCCAAAACAAAGCAGAGAGTTGCCTTTTTTTTTTGCCTTCACTGACAATGTGCCTATTGGGCAACATGTATTTTGGGTCCACTAAAGCACTGCAAGTATTGACTTGGGTTTTAAAATAAATTTTAGCAAGTAATCAATTTTGCAAATATGGAATTTGTGAATAATGAGGATTGACTGTATCTACTAAAACTCTTTAGTTTTTGTCTTTTTGTCTAATTTTAGCCATAGTTTGGTTTTGTTAGGGAAAAAATAAAACAAAAATTTAATTGTGCATTTTTTGTTTGTTTTGTTTTTATTTTTCAAAGGCCTGGTGTGCTGCAGGGAACTGTTTCAGTTTGCAACGGGAACATGATATTGCAATTAAATTCTTCCAGAGAGCTATCCAGGTTGATCCAAATTATGCTTATGCCTATACTCTATTAGGGCATGAGTTTGTCTTAACTGAAGAATTAGACAAAGCATTAGCTTGTTTTCGAAATGCTATTAGAGTCAATCCTAGACATTATAATGCATGGTAAGTGCTAATGAAGTGCAAAGGCAATGTCTTATTGTTGGGCTGATACGTAATAATTTTTCTTGTTAAATCTCTTGTCATGAATTTGATTACTGGTTGATAATGTCTAACCAAAGTGTTTTTTATGTGACGTTTATACCTTTAACAAACTCTTAAATTAGCTAATGATAACATATAGAATACCAGATCCTTATACTCAACAGTTTCAACCTTTTCTCTTACCAGACTTTTGCAAATAATTGTATGTTTTTTTATTTTGATTTGCTACTTTTTCTTAGAACACTAAATTGATGATTAGGATGGAAAGTGGAGAGAAATAGTATAATTCACCTATTGTATAATAGAAAATAAACGTTAAAAACTACCCACTAGTTGTTGCTCTTTGACTGTGTTTTAGTTTAAGTACTAGTTGTAGTTAATTAAATTTTATGAACTCAAGTATTCTAGTTTATTAAATGATGTCTCTATTTTACTTTTTTATACTTGAACACAAGTAGACAAATAGGAAGTTACTATCTGGCTCATACTTTTATCGAATGAAGAAGACATGGGAAAGTTTGTTCTTATTTCTGCCCCAACACTGTGTTTACTGCTGATGTTTTATTGTATTTTTCTTGACTGACTTAATAGTTAAGATATCAAGAAGTGTTATTTTGGTATTGTAACTCTGGTGGATGTTTTTATGTCAGACATAGGGTTTTGGGTTTTTTTTAATCTTTTGGGTTAATCATTATAGCAGTTGAATTTTATTCTATTTTCTCTCTAAATCTGAGGCATTAGATACCTAAAATATAGGTTTTAATTTATGTGTATGTTTTTTAAAATTTTATTTATTTTTAAAGAAAGTTGAAGGGAGGGAAAAAGAGGGGGAGAGACACACTGAGATATGAGAGAATCATCCATCAGGTGCCTCTCACATGCCCCCACTGGGGACCTGACCCGTCACAACCCGGGCATGTGCCCCGACTGGGAATTGAACCAGCGACCTTTTGGTTTGCAGGACAACCCCCAACCCACTGAGCCACACCACTCAGGGCAATTTGTGTATATTTTTAATGTATTTTATCTCATTTCTAAATAATTAACATTGCTTATAAGATGGCCTGATAAGGGCTAGCTTCTGCTGATACGTTAAACAGTCAGGCCTTGCCAACACTGACTGTCTTCACATAAATATACAGTTCTCTGATATTTTAAGAATTCAGTTCTTAATAGGACTTTGGTTTTTTAGATGTATAGATAGAACTTGTGTTGTTTTTTTAGATGCTATATTTCACTCTTATAAACCTTCATCATATCAAAAGTTATGTTTTAAAAATAATTATCTCATTTGGTAAAAAGGAGGAATATTCAGACTGGCAGGCTTTTACTCAGAAGAATTAAAATATTGAAATATTTAGTTAACTCTAAGTATCTAAGTAAACATTAAGTAAATTTATTATTCCAATTCCAAATTAAATAGTCTTTCTTTTTTTTATCCCCACCTTCACCATTATTAGTACAGAGTTTTTTATGCCCTTTCTTCACCTCTAACACCATTATTATAATGAAAAAGAAAGCCACTCAAAGCAGATATAGTGTGCATGTTTTCTTATTCATTTGATGCTTATTTCCCATCATCACTATTTAGCTACAGCCAGGAGAGGTCTCCTTAATGTAAATAAGTCACACAACTTAATGTGCCATTGCATAGCCTTTAAAATGTATAACTTTGAGGTCTATTTGGAGCCTTTAAAAATTACAATTTTTAAGTCTATAAATTTTGAAGTCTATAGGAGCATGTTTTTGATACAGTAAGTGGGGAGAGGGGAAGCTGAACAAGACACTATGCAATTGTAATTGTATAAAATATCTATTTATACATGCGGATGAAGAATATGGGAATAGCATTGTTAGGAGTTTAGGGTTTTAGAATCATAAAGGAAGGATCTGGTTAGAATCCTGATTAGCTTTATATACAAGGTCTGTCCAGAAAAAATTCAACCATTGTTAATATAACAAAGGCAGTTTGCATGACATCAGTGTTACCTGGCAGCCAAGGAGAGTGGGCTGGAATACATGTGCATGAACAATGACGGCTTCACTGTATTAGTCAGTGGAGGCAGTAGATTCCATTGAGTGAGCATATGTACTGTGTGGCCATCACACTCAAAATGACTGAGGGAATAGAGCAACAAATCTGCATTAAATTTTGTATTAAGCTTGAACATTCCTTCACGGAAACTATTCAGATAGTTCAGAAGGCCACAGACAGCTATGGGCAACTGATGATTGGCAGCTCCATCACGACACCGTGCCCACTCATGCATCACATCTCATGCAGACTTTTTTGGTGAAACATCAAATCACCCAGGTAATTCAGCCCCCCTACAACCCAGATTTGGTGCCCTGTGACTTCTGGCTTTTTCAAAAACTAAAACCACCCTTGAAAGGGAAGAGATTTCAGACTGTCGATGAGATTCAGGAAAATATGATGGGGCAGCTGATGGCAATTGGAACTATGTGAGGTCCCAAGGTGCCTACTTTGAAGGGGACTGAGGCATCATTGTCCTGTATACAATGTTTTGTGTATCTTGAATCTTCTTCAATAAATGCCTCTTTTTCATTTTACATGGCTGGATGCTTTCTGGACAGACCTCACATTTGGGCATGTTAATTTAACTTCTGTAAGCCTCAGTTTCCTTATTTGAAAATATGAATGATAACAGTACCTATCTCCTTGGTTCCTCCTAGGATTAAATGAGAGAATTTACATAAGGCATTTAACAAAGTTATTGGCACACACATAATAAGCATTCAGTAAAAAGTAGCTATTAAATCTAGATTGTAGTAGTCAGTTTAAGGATATGTTTTCTTTTTTCCCACATTGTCATAGCATAATCTGATTGATTGATTTGATTTATTGTTTTTATTTGTAAAAGTGACTTGTCTAAAATGCTTGAATGATTTCTCTATTGGTTTATTAGATTCCGTACATAATTCTTTTATTAGTTGAACAAAATTAGCCACCACAGTTTATATACTTAAAATTATACTTTTACACTTTCAGGTATGGTTTAGGAATGATTTATTACAAGCAAGAAAAATTCAGCCTTGCAGAAATGCATTTCCAGAAAGCACTTGACATCAACCCTCAAAGTTCAGTTTTACTTTGCCACATTGGAGTAGTAAGTAGCTTTCTAAACATTGTTCAATTAACCTCCCTCTTGAAATGTGTTTCTTTACCTAATTGCTATAATAAGAATTAGGGCTTTCTTGTTATCATTGTTATTCTTGAAACAATGTCCTGGGTACTTTTATAGCCAAAAATATCACCTTTTTCTTGGCATAAAGAGGAATAACTGGAGTACCCTCAGCTCTTGGGCGAGTCTGTTTCTCTGAGCTTCTGTTGTGTGAACGGCAGATACTACCACCTTGCCTTAACCATAGGGTTCTTAAAAGGCTTACTTGAGATCATATTTTTGAAAGTACTTTTCCATGTTAATATTTAGCTCCTAAAATAAGTAATATTTTAAGGCAAATGGTTTCCTGTGTTTTAGCCTCTAAGTGATATAGGTATGTTACAGCTAATTAAAATTCTTATAAGGTAGTGTGGATCACCAATTTTATATTTATATTTTTTAAATGTATTTATAAGTTGTACTTTGATAGGAGAAAAGGTATGTTTGCTTTTTAACATCTCACCTGTTAGTTCCTCTGTGAGCGTGGCACCCTGGGTTTTCTTGCCCCCTCCCTCCTCTCTCCTTCCTTCCCTCCCCGTCCCTTTATCTTTCTCTCTGCAGGTGTGGTTTTGTGGGAGTAGGTATACAAATGGAGGGAATTATAATCTTTAGAATTTTACTATTCATTTTCGGGGAAGAATTATAGTTCCTTAAAATTTTTTTAAATTGACATCGTTACTTGTATAATTGAATACTATACAAAAATATAGTGGAGATATAAATATATTGACTTAAAAATTAATTTTTTTGCCACTTAAGGTGAAGAAATCAAAGTTGGATATCTCTTGGTGCCCTTTAGTAAAGTGGGACATTTTTTAAAGTAGGCTTTCTTTTAAAGTTATTGTGGGAGAGATATGTTTTTAACATTTTGAGTGGTTTATTGGAAGAAGTTTTCAGATAAGAGAATACGCTTCCCTCTCTTAGGGAACTAGTATTTAGGATTTCAGTCCTGTGGGCAGAGTTGGCCACATGTAGTAATAACCTCTGCAGAGATCATTGCATAGATGAATTTAGCAACCAGATATTGGCAGTACCTACTACTCTCACAGTCTTGTTACAGTGGCATTTGTGAAAGTTCCACATCCACTCACTCCACTTTATTCTTAATAGTCAGTGGACCCAAGGAGGAACACAACAGAAATATGAGTATATGCACATGAATGAATAGTAAGGCTTGGGGTTTTTTTAAAGTTATTTAAAATAAATTATTGCCCTGGTTGGGTGGGTCAGTTGTCTGGACCATCGGTCCCATGTGCCAAAAGGTTGCGGGTTCAATCCCCAGTCAGGGTACACATGCGATCAGTGTTTCTCTCTCACCTCGATGTCTCTGTCTCTCTCTTCCCCTGCCCCCTCCTCCTGCTTTCTCCCTCCCTTCCTCTAAATCAATAAATATATCCTTGGGTAAGGATTAAAAATAAATAAATAATTTATTTATTTCCCAGTATTACAGATCAATGGTTTTAAAATATGTAAGACAGAAGAATTATTTTTATAATAAAATCCTAAAATAGTTAAAAGCATTAATAGTTCTGAGTGAAAAAAGGTTAGTAAGGTTTAGAGCCAAATCCTCTAGGGGTTTTTGAACACATTTTTAAAATGCCTAATATACTAATTAGAGGATCAGAATAGACATGTTGAAATTTGAGCTAAATAGAACAGATTTTCTTGTGAAGGGAAAACCAAGGTTTTTCCCGTCTTTTAGACTTAAAGGTAACCAAATATCTACTCTAAAGATAGAATCTTGATCATCATGGATACACAATGGTAAATTGCGCTCCAGAGGACCTAGGTTTTGATCCCAGAACAAGTAATTTAACATCTCTGGACTATAGTATTCTCATCTTTCAAGTGAAGCAGTTGAACTAGAATAGGAAGAGATTTTAGAGATACTTTGTTAACAATTTGGTGATCAATTAAATTCACTTAACCTAGTGGGCAATCCAATGAAAGCATACAACTTTATCTCTAGTAGTTTTATTATCTTTTGTTGGTTTTGAGTCATATTATTTGGTTCTTATCTTTCTTCAAAAATACCAAAAGGAAATGTTAATAGGATCTTTATTTTTTACAGGTTCAGCATGCCTTGAAAAAATCTGAGAAGGCTTTGGACACCCTAAACAAAGCCATTGTTATTGATCCTAAGAACCCTCTATGCAAATTTCACAGAGCCTCAGTTTTATTTGCAAATGAAAAATATAAGGTAAGAGATATATATTTTAATGGTCTTCAGGTTTATATGGCTTAAGAAGCTTTGCTTCCTTTTTTTATAATAAGCTAAAGCTTATTTATACTTTACTTTTTGTCTCAGTTCATTTCCCATATTTTAAAAAGCTATTAATTTCATTGTCCCTGTCTAATTTCATTCTTGAAATACTCATAGGAAGGATGGATATGCGGATATTTAGGAATATGTGGTTATCCCCTGTAAAGATTCCATATATATATAGAAAGGCAGTTTTTCCATCAGAAAGTTATCTTTTTTTAAAATTAAGATTTTATTTATTTATTTTTAGAGAAGGGGAGGGAGGGAAAAAGAGGAGAGAAACATCAGGGTGAGAAACATTGATTCTTACTGGTTCCGTTCCCAGTCAGGGCACAAGCCTTGGTTGTGGGCCAGTCCCCAGTTGAGGGTATGCGAGAGGCAACCAGTGTTTCTCTCCCTCTCTTTCTCCTTCACTTTCCTTCCCTTTGAAAATAACTAAATAAAATCTTTTTTTAAGTCACAAAAATAATACATATTTAGTATGTAAAGGAAAAGTATAGAGAGTTATAACATGAGCTTATAACAAGGGAAACTAGGCGTAGTCTTACGTGTTTCTCTCTTGTCACTCTGTGTTTCAAATTATGGAGCTGTAGCCTGAAAAAGCAGTGAGGGAAGATCAGGAACATTGAGAAAGCGAAGAGGCATAAAGTCACATGGGACTTTTGTTGTCGTTTATCAGTCTTACACCATGAATACAAGTTTTGATTTGAAATTCAGGTTATTTTTTAATACATTCAGATTCTTCTTACTGAAGGGAGTAAACACTTAGAAATACATATGTGTGTGTATATATATATATCTCCAAAATTTAAGTGCACAGGAAAACGGACCAAGTAATTCATTTTAGTATTTAGTAGATTCTTGCCCTAGAAATCTATTCTTCTTGGACATATTGAAATTTGCTGAAAATCAAAAAATACAAAACCAGTGATACATTTTTTTAACTTTTTTCAAGACTACTGAAATTATATAAAGGAATCAATTTGTAATTTAGTTTTTGCCATTTATTCAGTAATTCAAGTTGTCCTTTATTTTTCTTTTTGAAGAAATGGATGTATAATCTTACTGTTTTGTCCTTTTAATATAGCTCCTTTTAAATCTAATAAATACTTTTCAACTTTTAATTTACTTTTTGAGGTGCTATACTTATAATTCAACATCTGTTTTCATGTTTTTTGCTTCATTGTACTTTAGATATGTGGTCAGGTTCTTCAATTGAAGGAAATAATTTGATTTATTATTCTTAAAGCTATTTTAATGCCAGCACACCTACCAGGTACACCATATAAATCATCCCTGTACTTGCTTCCAGAAGCTCAAGTTCTAATCTGACCCAGTGTCCAAACTATAAGGGTTGTCATCATTTTTGACTACCAGCTTGAGTCTCGACTATACTATAAGGTCTACTCTAATGCATGGATTGGATATGGGTGCTATATCTAATATACTTACATTAAAATAACACAAAAAGGGCCATAATGAAAAGTTACTGATTTCTTCTGAAATGTCTTGGCTCTAAAATGAACATCAGTCAAATAGTGTCAGCAGGGTACCTCAGCATATCTGTGGCCAAACATTGCTAAACACCACCCTATTTTAATATGTTGTATTGATATCTGATGATGGAAGTCTCAGGTTTTTTAAGGCAAAAATGAGAATTATAATGCTGCATTAGACACTATTTCTCATGAGTTGGGGGCATGATAGATGCATAAAATTTTGATAACAATTATAATATGCACACACAGAAAATTATATGTGATATAGCAGTGGAGAAGGATTGGGGTGCATTGTTCTGAGTAAGGTTACTATGAAGCAGTGGTTTTCAAAGATGGTCTGGGAACTTCTGGAGGTCCCCAAAAACCCTTTCAAGAAGTCCACAAGATCAAAACTATTTTCATAATAATATTTAGATGTTATTTGCCTTTTTTATTCTCTCACGAATGTACAGTGGAATTTGCCAAAAGCTTTATGACATGGTAATAACAGATTATACAGAAGCGTAGAAGAGAGTGCGCTGTCTTCTATTAACCAAAGATTTGCCAAAATGTTAAGCAGTGCCACTCTTCACTGACTTATTGTTATGAAAAAGTTATTTTTTTAAATTAAAAAAGTGCCTGTTAACATGTAATGGGCTTATTGTTACAATTAAATTAATAATGTATCAGCCCTGGATGGTGTGGTTCAGTGAATGGAGTGCCGGCCTGCAAACCAAAGGATCGCCAGTTCGATTCCTGGTCAGGGCACATGCCTGGGTTGCAGGCCAGGTCCCCACTTGGGGGCGTGTGAGAGGCAACCATATCTCTTACACATCCATGTTTCTCTCCCTCACTTTCTCCCTTCCTTCCCTTCTCCCTAAAAGTACACACACACACACACACACACACACACAATCTTTTTAAAAAATTAATAATGGATCAATGAAAAATTTTAATTTCTCATCGATAGCTATAACCCACATTAACAAAAATTCTTTGGGTTATTCTTTAAGTTTTAAGTGTGTAAAGAGGTCTGGGGCCAAAAATCGTTGACAATTGCTGCTTTGCAGTGTTAAAATAAGTCTCAGGCTTCTTCGTTGTGATACACAGGAGATCTGACAGGTGTACCTGAGTGGTCTTAAGTAACTGACATCCAGGACCACAGATCTTTCATTCTTATACTCTATTCCATGTATATTTTATAACATTAGCACAATGAAAGGAAAAACAAACAGTCTACCTCATAGAATCTTCCTCATTTGCAATAAATTTTTCATTTCCCGACATGCAGGTGTGATTCTCAGACATGTTCAGCTCGGCAGTGCGTTGAGTTTAATTTTCTCGAGTTGCCAGCAGTTAGAAAGAGGGTACCGTGCGAAGGACACACTAGAGCCTCCTACGTATACTTGTGTACAAAACAGCATTTTAAACCATACATACATTGCCTGTGGAAGTGTGTGTGTTTTGCCTTCACTTTTCTTTTCTATTTCTCTCTTTACTGTAGAAAATTTCAATTACTGCTATAGTAATGAATCCTTGTGAACTTACCACCCAGCTACTTTCACACTACTTCACACACAAAAGAGACTTTAAATAAATCTATTGTTTCAGATAATGCCAATAAGAAGTTAAAAGAGCCAAGAAATTAAATTTGGCTTTAGTTGAAGGGGGGATGATGTATAAAATTTTTGGAACTGTGAAATAGGATTAATTCCTCATACTTACACCTTTTTAGAGAAATAAAACTAGTCTTGTACCAATCAGTGAAGAAAGAAGTTCCCTTATGTTATTAAATTCTGTAATCCTCTGATCACTTTCTAGCCAATGATCTTTGATTGCTGCTTTATTCTGTATATCTTTGGGGAGGTTTGTTTTTTTTTTCAATAAAGTAATGTGCTTGTTACAAAAACATTCAAATAATATAAAAATATAAAAAGATACAGTGTTGAATATTCATCATAAGCTTACGCTCCTCCAGGGAGGAGCACTATTAACAGCTCAGAACATATATCTCCAGATACTTTTTCTCATTATTTGTATATTTTTTAAATTGTTCGTAAAAATGTAGGCTTATGCTATTGCTATAGGCAGAACAATGGCCCCTAGAGACTGTACATGCCCTAATCGTCGACACCTGTGGATATGTTACCTTGCGTGGCAACAGGAGACTATAGATGTGATGGAGCTGGGGAGAGTACACTGGGTTATTCAGATGGCCCCAGTCCAATCCTGGCTGTAGTCAGAACCAGCAGGAGAAGGACTCAGGCTGCCTTTGCTGCCCTTAAAATGGAGGAAGGAAGCAGCAGATGAAGGAATGTGGGCAACCTATGGACAAAGAGAAAGGCAGGGAAACAGATTCCCTCCAAAAAGTAAGGCAGCCAGGCCAGCACCTTGATTTTAGCCCAGTGAGACTCTTTTTGGACCTCGAATCCAAAGAACTGCAATAAAAGGTGTCTTATTTTATTTAAGCCATCAGACTTGTGATTTGTTATGACAGAACCTCAACATGAATACAGCCACACAGACAGTTGTACATCTTGCTCTTTTCCCTTAGCACTCCTGCAGATAGGTGTTTGGTGTGGTGTCTCTCTTTTTTATCGACCTAACTTATATTGGATTTGTTTTACTTCCAAGAGGTATAGAGAAAAAACCCAAAAGTAGGTAAACTCTATGGACATTAAAGGGAAATAAAGTATAATATTCATGTTAGAAAACTCAGAGAAAGCTACCATGGAAAAAATGGTTCCTCTTCCCCCACAAACTCCTACAGTCATCCTTTCCCTAAAGGTAAACCATTCTAGGGGCAAATATAAATTGATTTCTGCCTGGTAGGGAAAAAAGGAAAAATTTGTGCATATGCCCACATAAATGTATTTATAAAATATTTATGCAAATATCCACATAAGTGTATTTGTATGTTTGATATGCATGTTTTGTTACAAAATAGTACTGTATATACTCTTTCGCATCTTGCTTTTGCTTTTTTTTAACTTACAATTGAGCACCTACAGATCTAGTGTTTCATAGAGGAAGGACCATAACTTACTTAACTAGGCTATGATTAGATACCCTTGACTGCTTCTAGTGCTCTGCAGTAGCGCATTGGGCTGCCTGTTCTTACAAAGTGATTTAGCGAACTCTTTGGAGCATATCCCTGGAACAAATTCCTAACAGTGGGATTACTGATTCAATGGTTACCTGCAGTTTTTAAGTTAATAGATCATGTTAAATTATCCTCTCCAACAGTTTGCATCAATTTACATTTCCACCCTCAGTTGTAAGAATTTCTGATTCCACTCACTTGTGGTAACTTTATGTAACAGCAGATTTTGGTGTGTGTTTACTAGGTAAAAATGGACAGTATATCATTTGAGGGGCTAGTTTTATTTTTAATCATCATACAGTTTCTTTAAATACAAATATTAATTGTCCTATCTTTCTCCTCGATCTTCCCAACCCTGTAGCAATGGTCAAAAGATTACCAGACAGCTTTAATTCAATTCACAGGGTAAATTTGAGGCTCTTCAACATTGGTGAAAATGGCAGGTCGATATTCAAAGCTTAGTGCTTGTGTCAGGGAGAAGGTCTATTAATGGAACTTGGGAGTTGTTTCGTTCTGCAACTTGGTTTTCAAAACACACATAATGTGATGGAGCATTGTTATTTTAAATAAATAGTGACAGCAGCAAGGGTTGTTGCCACCTGAATGTGTGAGTGGTTTCAATATACTCCGGTGAATTCCTGTCATTTTTCATTCTTGTTGTCATAGGTCTTTTTCATGCATTTTATTTTCGCAACAAGAAGAATTAATGCTATAAGGAAATATATTCATTAAGCTCTAGCAAGCTTTAGTTAAGGTGATTTGGGAAATCAAGTAACACTTGCTTAGTCAAAATTTTGTAAAAATTGGCTTCTCTTGTTTTTCTTTGCTTTTTTTCAGTCTGCTTTACAAGAACTTGAAGAATTGAAACAGATCGTTCCCAAAGAATCCCTGGTGTACTTCTTAATAGGAAAGGTAAAGACTGGGGCCATGGTCCTGACGCGTGGCTGTCATGACGAATGTTAGCTTCTGGAGAGTAAAGATAATGTAACACTTACTGCGTAGCCCCTGTGGAGCACATTCAACGAGAGTACTGAACTAACTGATCTGGGGATAAACAATGGATTTAGACTTAACATTTAAAAAGATAATATCCTTCTGAAGGGGCAAGAACACACATCCCGTAAGCCTAGCCCTGCTGTGGCTTTACATGTGTGTTAACACTTGCAGCCAGCCAGTAGCCAGGAATGAGTTCATAGCCTGAGACTACCTTATGGAAAGCCTTCAGCTTCCAATTATCAGTAGACTTACCAAACTTACCAAAAGAAGAAAAATAAAGGCAGTACAGACTAGGCTTCCCGATGCCAATTGGTTAAGGTAGTTGGGAACAGTAGACAGATGTTGAGAGTTGAAATAATTCCATTTAAAACCAGTGTAAATGAATGCTAATCAAGCAGTTTACAGTCCATTTCCTTCCATTGTTATTGCTCCATTCAGAGTGGGACTTTATTGGAATCTCACTACCTGAGAGATCTATGCAAAGAATTCTAAAAATAATATCTGAATACATTAAAAGGAACTCAAAAGTTGGCATGAGTCCTTCTACAGGATGAAAATGTTCTCCTCATCAGAATGGGTTTGTAGCACATAAAGCAGGAGCCAAATTTCAATTATAAATGTTTAGGATTTTATAGTTGAAACTCACAACTTAATGAAAAATGTAGTGCTGCTCTTTATTTTTAGGTTTATAAGAAGTTAGGTCAGACGCACCTCGCCCTGATGAATTTCTCTTGGGCTATGGATTTAGATCCTAAAGGAGCCAATAACCAGATTAAAGAGGCAATCGATAAACGCTACCTTCCAGATGATGAGGAGCCAATAACCCAAGAAGAACAGATCAGTGAGTATCATCCACGTGCACTAGGTTTGTTCGTGGTTACCCAAATCAGAGAGCGAGTGAGACACCACGACCGAGTTAGGTGACGTGAGGCAGATGGTTCTTTAATTTTATTTTTCTAACCATGGTATATTCTTTATACCAAATGGAATTTTAGGGAAATTGAACAGGGCGATAAAATAAGAAAGGACATGGAGTCATATAACTAGTCTCAGTTCTGGTTCAAGTTTGCTATGTGATTTTGACAAATTCATTGCTGACTTTTACCTGGGCCTCAGTTTAGATTTGACTATGTAATGCCTGCCTTCTCTGCTTTATGGGAATGTAGTGAGGGGAAAAAAGATGATAGATGTGATGGTATGTGGAAACCGTAAGTGCTAAGCAAATGAATAATAAATTTGAGCACATTTTAAGTTATCAGCATATCTGTAGTAGTGACTATTCAAATTCTGATTAGCTCTGGCAAATCCAAAATCCAAATATATATTATATATATAGAGAGAGACATATTTAGATAGATATATAGAGAGATATAGATATATGTGTACGTATATTATATGTATATTATATGTGTGTGTGTATATATATATAATTTATATATGTAAATCAAGGGATCAAGATGAGAAGAGGAACAAAGAATTATAGTTTAAGGCACTTAATATCCCTAAATTGAGTATATATCTTAAAATAACTAGTAAGAGACAAGACTTAATGTGTGTGTGTATAAACATATATAAACACATATGTTATATATATAAGGATATACATATATACATACATACATATGTTTTTATCCTCACCAGAGGACTTTTTTTTCCACTGCTTTTTAGAGAGAGAGAGAAGCATCTATATGAGAGAGAAACATCAGTTGGTTGCCTTCTCACATACACCCGACTGGGGAACAAACCTGCAACCTGGGCATGTGCCCTGACCAAGAATTGAACCTGCAACCCTTCGGTTACAGGATGGTGCTCCAACCAACTGAGCCACACTGGCCAGGGCTGTGTCGGTATTTTTAATAAGAGAATTGAATAACTTCTGCTGAGATAAACTTAGATGCCTTTATTCCAGAAAACTTGGTGGAAGGCTTTAATTAGAATTACAATTTCTATAATCCCATAAATCCTTTTAAAACTGAATGTTAAATTCTATGCTTCTGTAGACTAGCAGGGACTATCTCCAAAGTGGAGGAAATGTCGGTCTTTTTTACTGCCTCAGAAAACTAGTTCCAATTCCTAGGGTAGGAATAAGGAATTCATTAGAGAGAGGCAGGTTTAGTAGTTAATACTCTAATTGAAGGTTAAATGAAATAAACTAATTTCAGAACTTGCTATAAAATAAGGAACTTGAATTACATTTTGTTGAAGGATATCAGGATTTTTAAGAGCCTTTATTTAAGGTCTCATTTCTCTGAGTACAGTGGTTTTCCTCACTTATTTTCATGAACCAACAAGAAACACTTGTCAGACACCTTACTGTAGACTTTGTTTCATTTTTTTCTAAGTGGGCACAGACGAGTCCCAGGAGAGCAGCATGACAGATGCGGACGACACACAACTTCACGCAGCTGAAAGTGATGAATTTTAACTTCTGGAAATCAGACTCTTACAACCGGATGTGTGACTAGTGCTGACATGTTTCTTGTCCCTCCGCGTACTGAGTCTTCACTCTGAGCCGGCAGTGTCACCATCCACGACTTACACCGGGAGTGTGCCCCTCTCATTGGACCCTGACGGCACACGGAATGAAAGGCAGTGCAATACTTAGCTGCTAACGAGACTGGCTCTCTCACCAGTATGAATGACAATTTAGGGGGCAGGGTGGGGAACTTTCTTTTTTCTTTAATCTCCCTTTGTTGGAAACCTATCGTGGAAGGAAGAGTTGTTTTATCTTGAAGGAACCATTAGATATGGAAAATAGTGATGAACCAGAATTTCTTGGTCATTTTCCAGAATTTTGTTTTCACTTGGTTCTGTTCCAGATAAACAGAGTGACTGACCTTCATTTCTAGGTTCTTCAAGAATGGTGTTAGCAAGTGCCAGATGGAACAATAAAAGACATTGCCTCTAACAGAATAACTTGATTGCCAAGGAATGTAAATTACCGTAAACTTGCAGTGTCTCCCATAAACAAATGTAATGGGCATATTGGGACTCATGTGTAGGAATCAAATAGCCCTCCATACAGTGTACACTTATTCTTGGCAAGAATGCTTTCATGTCTAACCAAGAATTTTAATTTATTCATCTTGCTTCGAAGTGTTGATCATTGTTATCTTGGTATTGCAAACTTTCAAGTTGGTCCTTACCATATTGCCTCTTCTCTGGGTTCTGTGGGATCACCTTTAACGTTCAGAGATGATAGAGTGGTTGCCCACCAAAAAGCCAAAACAAGACCTTTACTAACCATTTAAGTTCACCGTAGGAATTAAAATGAAAACACTAAAGTAGAGAGACTTCAGGAGATCATGCTAGTGAAAGCCTTAATACAATCAGAATTGTACCATAACCTTGAGTCTATATTTGTTCAAGACAGTATGCCTTTGACTTTTCTAAGTGTTTAAGCAGGGCGCAAGAATGTATGCTCACCTTTGTTTGAGGTCGTTTCTGTTCTTTTTGGCTCTCTCTGCTTCAAATTATTTTCAGTAATGTGAATCACCGAAACGTTTACCGAGAGTGATTGGGTTAAGGATATGGGAAATTTTTAGCTGAAAGAAAAGAAGTTCTTATGAAGGAGATGAGTTCTCTCCTGAGTTTGTTATAATATTGGTTGGCGTCTTTGGGGAATAGCCACAGTTTTAAAGATCTAATTATGCGTAATAAAATGGGAATTATTGGAATTTCACAGTAACAGATTTAAAGTCTTAAGTTGTGTATCTCCTTTATTGTAATGTATTGAAATTTTTAGAGAAACTTTAGTTAATGTTTTATTAAGTGCCAATGTCAGAATATAACAAATTATAATTTCTTATGAATGACAGGCCTACAGTTACTATTTTGGATTATTTGATGAAGGACAAACTTATCTACTGGTTACCTGTAGTAGTCAAGCTGTGAAAATGAGGTGGATTACAGGAGATGTGAAAAATTTAGCCTGCAGAGTCAGTAATTTTCTGCCATTTACTCTTAATCCGCTTATTTAAATGTGGATAAGATACCATTATAAATTAAGTGAAGTCAGAGTCTTAGATTAGGTATTGGGTGCCAGAGAGGTATTTAACAGAGTTTCCTACCTAAAACTTTGTATATGAGCTGCCCCCCAAAAACCAGTTTATAAGGAAGAGGAGAGATTAGAAGTAAATGAATATCATTAAAAACTCCCACAGGCCAGCACTTAGATTCTAACAAATATTCCATTTTATTATCCCTTAGTTCTGTAATATTTAATTTTATATTCTTTTATTTTTTAATTGGTAAATCATAAGCCAGCTGTATAATGGTATCAACTAGAGAGTTTCATAGAAAGCTTCAACCTGAGCTCCATGTTACAAAGCCTAGAGAAAGGTAAGCTCAGAAAGTAATTTGCTGGTACATAATTAGTTATCTTTCTGTAGTAGGAATTTATGTCCTGTGCCAGAGGTGAGTGGGAGACTGTGTGGTACTAATTTTGAGACCAAGGATAAAGGATAGTTGTGGAGGGCACACCATGGTGATGGTCGACTGAGGGACACTCAGCCCAAGCTTGGCTTGATTTTATTTTTCCTCACACTTTCAAAGTCGTATAGGTATTTGAAGTCTCATTGCCTGCCTAGTAACTGTTTCTGGCTCACTCTCTCTGTCTCTGTCTCTGTCTCTGTCTTTTCTTTGTTTGTGGAATGGGGATCAAACAACCAGAAGAGGACATCTTGTTTGCTTCAAATTTTAGAAGTTACTTTGAAGGAAATTAAAAATACTAAGTACTTTGACATCTTTTTTTTTCTTTCTCTCTAAGCTTTTCACACATATACACACACACACTTTTGTTCAGAAGTTATGTTGTGGCATCGGATATTTTTCACCCTTGAAAATGGTTCTTACCTCTGGGATTTTAAAATATTTTTTCAAGAAAACAATGGTACTCAAAATAATAAAAGGTGGTCCCTACATTTTCTGTATTTCATTACTTTAAAGTTTTTATTTTTTCCAAGAACTGCAAGTAACATTTGAACCATGCTGCTGTTGTACCTTAAACAAAAACTCAGTGATAACCAGTATTTAGTCTATTAAAAATGCTCTTTTTGAAGAAAAAAGTTTGGAAGTCTCTGATTAGCCAGAGTATGGGTCTTCACTGAGAAATATAGTGTCCTGTTTTCTTTGTGAAAACCTGGGAAAATGCAAGTGTGGGTGTGATGTGTGTTCTATTTGCATTGAAACAATGTAATTTTGTGTCTTCTTTTTGCTTTTCCTGACTTAATTCAGAAATTGTACAGTCTTTGGGGGGGAGTCTTTTGTTAATATATTTGCAGTTCATTAAAGGATATGGAAAATCCAAATAAATTACTTTTGAAAGCAGTTTATAATCAAGTTGTTAAAGCTATGTAAGAGCTGTGCCATCTGTATTGTTATAGTAAAGCACAGCGAAATAGTGAAAGATTACAATTTTATGATCCACAAAAGTCTAGGGTAATGTTTCTTAATTTTTTCATATATATATTATATATATATACACATACACTCTTTTTTAGTATTTGGAATTTCAAAATAAGTATTGTGACAAAAAATAGTAATTTTTAGAATATATATATATATATTTTTTGCAAACTGTAGAAGCCCCTTGACAGCAGCTGCTACTTTGCAAGTCAACTACTTATCCTTTACTCATGCAATTTCTGAAATTCCTTTGAAAGGGACATAAAGCTTTTTAAAAAATATATTTTATTTATTACTTTTTAGAGAAAGAGGGAGAGAAGCATCAGTGTGTGGTTGCCTCTTGCCTGCCTCCCACTGGGGACCTGGCCCACAGCTCAGGCCTGTGCCCTGACTGGGAATCAAACCGTGACCCTTTGATTCGCAGGTCAGCACTCAATCCGCTGAGCCACACCAGCCAGGGCACTTTTTTTGTTCTAATTAGAATCTGTTGTAAAAATCAAGATCTGGAAGAAGTAGCATATAAAAACTAAATTTTACTCTAGCTTGATAGCCTGGAGAAAGTAGAGAGCATTGAACAGTTTTGTTCAGATATGACAGAGTCAGCCATAGGGCGAAACATGGAATGGGGTGAGCCAGGCAGGCCAGAGCGAACCAGAGCTCCTAACCTTCCCTAGGGCTGTCATTGACTGTCAGCTAGACAGGGATTACTGGAAGTGTAGACAGGAAGTGTTCTTTGGCTCATTTAGCTGCTAATTAATGGTTTATGAAGGTTTGTTCATAAGTTTTATTTTTCTTTGTAAGTACAAACTTTGCTAAGTAGTCATGTTTAAGATATCTTGACATGTGTACTGTGTAACTTACTTTTGTACAATATTTTCAGTCCTCAACCCTACAAGGTAGGTATTTCTCTGTTTTACAAAAGAGAAAACTAAGGCTCTGCTTTTAGATGATAGAGCTGAAAACTGTTGGTCGAATATGTTCAAAACCTTTTATTTAGTTTAGGACTTACTCTGAAAGTTTCAAATCATGTGTAATGTTAAGACAGTTAGGAATCCTTTCTATCATTTTTAAGTTGTCTACTGTAGAAGTTCAGGTTTTGTACAGGAAATTTTATTATTAGTCATAGGTTCAGATCTATCATACACATAGTTCTTTGATGGGGCTTTGATCAGTATCCTGCCTCTCTACTTCTCACACTGAAATCAAAGTATGTTGCCCACTCCTTGAGTGACTAGAATTTGCTTTCAAATAGAAAACTTAAATCCTCAATTTTCTTTTAGTTCTTAGGTGTTTTCTTACCAATTTCCTCTATTAAAAGCATTCTTCTATTCAACACCCCCAAAATAGAATTTGCAGTTTGGTGCTAAAATCCGTATTTGAGAAAATTCAAGTTCTTGAAAATGGGTGCATAGCGTTTCTTTGGACTTTGATTAAGGAAAGGAGTAATAGAAGCGAAGAAGAACAATGAAGTAAAGTTAAGGTTTCTAATAATGTATTTTTGAAAAGCACTAAAATGATATCTAGGAAATGTAGATTTTGCCCCTTGGTAGCAGCGTGACCCCGAACAATTCACTTAAACCTCCTCATCAGTACAGGAAGATGAGATCTATCCTCATTACCGACAGGACTGCGGATCAAGCGTGCCCAGTCGTCGTGGAAGTGCTGTGTGAAACCAAAGCACTGCGCACATGTACAGCGGTATTACTAGGGCGATGAGGTTATGGAAAACCGGGTTGATCCAGAACATGATCCCGTGAGACAAGTTTCCCATATCTTAATGTAGGACAGGGGTTGTTCACGGCCTGGAGGCCAAATCAGCCTATTGCCTGTCGGATTTTATAGGAACACATCCGTGCCCATTTGTTTACATGTCTGTGGTTGCTTTCTCACTTCAGGGACAGAGTTGAGTAATGGCACAACTTGAGAGACTGCAGCGAGCGTATGACCTACAAAGCCTTAATATTTACTGTCTGATATTTGATAATATATATAGATATGCACACTACATATAGGTTATACTATACATGTAGAATTTGACATTTTATGTTTTGCAACCCCTGATATAGAAATCATAGCTGTATTGGCATAACCATCTGCAAAGCACCCAAATAATGCATTGTCTGAGATGCCATAGTCTTCTCAATACTTTGTGAGTTATGTCACTGGACAAGGTGCTCCACAAGAAGAAAAATCTGGCAGTGATTCTTAGTTTCTGAGTGAAAAGACTTGATTGGTTAAAGGTGTGTGTGTGTGTGTTCCTTGATATATATATATGCCCTCTTAAACTTATTGTCATTTTATAGCATTTATAGCAATCCATGTTACATCTGTGTCCATAATCATTTGCATGTCTTAAATAATACTAGGGTTTATTTGGTTTTTACTTAGCATTTAGGGATCATCTAGGGATTACTTAGCATTTAGGGATCACTTAGCATTTAGGGATCACTTAGCATTTAGGGATCACTTTTACTTAGCATTTAGGGATGAAATGAGGATAATCTCATTTCATCTTTATAATCTTGTAAAGTTAGGCATATATTACCTGCTTTACACATCAGGAAACTAAGGCTTGGAGAAACCAAAGCATTCGCAAAAAGAAAATCCTAGGAACAACTTGGCAGACTTTTGCTAACACATTGGCCAGGAGTACATCATATAATCATCCCTACCTGCATGGGATGCTGGTAAATTTAGAATCTGGTAAAAAGGGAATCGGTTTTCCATGAGCAGTTTAGGTAAATCATGACCTCTCTGGAGTGGGACACAAGGAAACAGATTTTGTTAGCAAAGACAAAAGGGAGAATGGCTGTTGCCTCAGCGAAGCGCAACTGCCACGCTGCTATTGAGGAGGTACTGCTTTTTGTCCATTGACCTTGCGTTCAATTTAGTGAGCTTTCTCATTCTAAGTTTGTAGGGTTTCTATTTAAGATTATATTATCTGCAAATAATGCCATTAATTCCTTTTTAATCCTTGTATGAAATACCTCATTTCCTTTTTCTTTTTAAATTGCTGTGGCTGGGATCACCAACTGAGAGCAGTAGAGCTATAATAATAGCAAGCATTCAATATTATTTTCTATCTTAAAATGCTACTTAATTTCCTCAATCTTTTAACTCAGTTATATAATCTAAAAACACTACTAATATGTAATATATTCCCTTTGCTAGTCTCATCAATCCCAAAACTTAACTCCCATTTCAATTACCAATTATAACATGGATACTCATTTAACATACCTCATTTCTAATGTTAGTTTCTAGTGGTTTTTAGGTTGACTAGGTGCTGAAATGTACCTACAAATAATGCCCCTTTTTATTGCAAAATCGTAAGTATGTAATTCTGTAACATAACGTATCACACTCAAGCACACCCTATGATGTTTTAGGTAAAATGTTGAAATTAAAACTATTGATTATTACACTTACATTATTACCTTATCAACTGCACTCAAGCAGGTGTTCTGCTGAACCCTGTATTTAAAAAGCACATTGAGACTCCTGGGGCTGGGAAATGATGGCAGTAGCCTGGTTACAAATGTACCCCTCACTCTCTCCCAAAACAACCATAAAATCAAGTAGAACAAAAATCACACAGAATTCACGCCTTCATGACTAAACTGCTATAACCACATTGCCTGTAAGTAGAGAGGACAACTTTTCCAGTAAGGATCTTGCCTGTGGGTGCTGAGAATGCAGAATGAAGTTAAGTCACTCCATGGGACAGCAGAATGGAGTAGAAGACCTAGAGGAAGCACAGGCAAAGTCCACAGGGAAGAAAAAGTGAGGTAAATGCAAACTACTGAGCAGAGGTTGGGAATCGGTAGGTCACAGCCCTCACTTCAGGAAAAGGTTTGAAAATGTGTGGGACCAAGAGCAACAGCCTCATAGAAGCAGTGTTTCTGGGGAGAGACTGATGCGAAGAAGAGGTGGTTAAAGGAAAAGTGGGAAAAGTAAGACTGGTAGGGAAAAGAAACGAGGTATATTGACCTTTCCTCCCACCCTCAGCAGCAATTATTAAACACAGAAGAGGGTGGAACCGACGGGTGAGAGTTCTGACACTAAGAATTCTTGTCTGTGATGTTTAGAGGCGAGTACAGCAGTCCACAGACATACAGAACTGTTGCAAAAAGTCAGAAAAGGTAAATTAAAGTCTTTCTGCCGGTGAAGAGTCGCCCTAAAAAACAACCACAGAGACAAATAATCTTTTTAAAAGAATGAGAAAGTGAAAAGCCACCTTAAAGATACAAATGACAAGCTGGGAAGAAATATTTACCCATATAACAGATAAGGGGCTAATAATACTAATGTAGCCTTTTTTTTAAATTTTGAGATGAAAAGATAAGAGCAATTACAAAAAGATGTAAAAATGGCCCTTAAGCATGGAAAGTTGTTCAACTTCATTCAATAAGAGATGCATTTCTCCAAGGAGGACATACAGAGGATTCAGAGACACATGAAAAAGATGCTCAATATTGCTAGCCATCAGAGAAATGCAAATTAAAACCACAATGAGATACCACTTGACACCAGTAAGAATGTCCATCATAAACAAAGCAACAAACAAGTGTTGGAGTGGTTGTGGAGAAAAGGGGACCCTAGTTCACTGTTGGTGGGATTGCAGACTGGTACAACCACTATGGAAAACAGTATGGAACTTTCTCAGAAAACTAAAAATGGAACTGCCTTTTGACCCAGCAATTCCACTGCTAGGATTATATCCCAAGAACCCTGAAACACCATTCCAAAAGAACCTATGCACCCCAATGTTCATAGCAGCACAATTTACAATAGTCAAGTGTTGGAAGCAACCTAGGTGCCCATCAGTAAATGAATGGATCAAAAAACTATGGTACATATACACAATGGAATTCTATGTGGCAGAAAGAAAGGAGCTCCTACCCTTTGCAACAGCGTGGATGGAACTGGAAAGCATTATGCTAAGTGAAATAAGCCAAGCGGTAGAAGACAAATACCGCATGATCTCACCTTTAACAGGAACTGAAGCAACAAAACAAACAAGCAAGCAAAATATAACCAAAGACATTGAAATAGAAAACAGACTGACAGTAACCAGAGGGGAGAGGGGAGGGAATTTCAGGGGAAAAAGGGAGGGGATTATAGGAACAAGTATAAAGGACACATGGACAAAAACTAAGGGGGGTGGAAATGGGAGGGAGGTGGGGAGCACTGGGGGGGTGGACTGGGACGGGAGTAAATGACAGAAAACTGTACTTGAATAACAATTAAAATAAAATAAAAAGGATAAATAAAATAAAGCAAAAAAATAAGAGATGCAAATAAGAACTATACTGAGATACAACTTCTCAGCCAACAGAGCAGCAAAAATTCAAAACTTGCGTCTACACTTAGTTGGCGCAGCTGTGGTAAACAGGCACTCTCCTGCACTGGTGGTGAGAATGCAAGACGGGGCAACCCTGTGAAGCGGAATTTGGCAGTATACAGCAAACTCCATTTACAGCATCTGCTCACCCCACAACCCCACCTCTAGGGATTTATGTGGAAATGCATCTCAAGAATGCAAAAATACATTTGCATAAGTTTATTCATTATAGCATTGTTTGTAATTGCAAAATATTAGAAACTAAATGTCCAAGCATAGAAGATTGGTTGCATAAACTCGTACTCACAGGATACAGGTTTCTGAGGCTGTTAAAAAATACTAGGATTAATCTGGCAAAGGAAATAGACTTCCAGGAAGCCCAGAGAGTCCCAAAGAAGGTGGACCCAAGGAGGAACACACCAAGGCACATCATAATTACATTAGCCAAGATTAAAATGAAGGAGAGAATTCTAGAAGCAGCAGCAGATAAGGGGACAGTCACCTACAAAGGAGTTCCCATCAGACTGTCAGCTGATTTCTCAAAAGAGACCCTACAGGCAAGAAGGGGCTGGAAAGAAGTATTCCAAGTCATGAAAGGCAAGGACCTACATCCAAGATTGCTGTATCCAGCAAAGCTTTCATTTAGAATGGAAGGGCAGGTAAAGCGCTTCTCAGGTAAGGTCAAGTTGAAGAAGTTCATCATCATCAAGCCCTTATTATATGAAATGTTAAAGGGACTTATCTAAGAAAAAGAAGATAAAAAATATGAACAGTAAAAGGACAGCACACTCACAGTTATCAACATCCACACCTGAAAGAAAAGCAGACTAAGCAGACACCTACACAGGAGCAGAGCCACAGAAATGGAGATCACGTGGAAGGTTAGCAACAGGGGAGTGGGAGGAGAGGGTGGGGAGAAGGTACAGAGAATAAGTAACATAGACAGTGGGGAGAAAATAGACAGGGAGAGGGCAAGAGTAGTGTGGGAAATGTAGAAGCTAAAGAAC